>SSNS01000305.1:512303-578411 GCA_006937985.1 Aphyosemion australe | reverse complement strand
GTGTTCTGAACTGAACACTAGGTGGCAGCAGAGCACTGCTAATATATATAGAGGTGTAGTGTAGAGTTCAGGGGAAGTTCTGCTGAGGGTTACAAGATGAATGCTGTGTGTATGCTTGTCCCTCCTGCTGTAATAAAGTTCTTATGGATAAAGTTACTGTCTGCCTGCTTTCTACCAACTAGAAAACATAACAGTAAAAATGTTGATTCCCCCCCTTCTTACTTTTCTTCATGAAGAGCGATTTGTCATTATTCATTTAATTATAGTTTAGTTGTGTTTGAAACATGTAAAAAAAGTTTATATGTAGCCCAGGCTTTGCTGTTTTGTTAGAGGTGCAGCTTGATGATATTTAATGATATATGGGCATAAATTGTGATGTTAAACTTTTCCGATTCCCAATTGGGGGACGCTCAGGCTCCAATGGGTACGTTTTTAAAGCGTTATTTTTTCTAATTAATTAATCGTAATTAACACGTTAAATTTCCACCCCTACTTTTTTCATAAGTTATAATAGTTTTATGGTTGATACCAAACATGTTTATGAAGTTCTTTGCACTAAATCCCTCTCACATGAAGCGATCCCAGCAGCTTTACTCTTGACATTTTCAGTACCTCCCAGAATGAATCATCACTTTAAGAAAACAAGTAGTAGCTGGCCACGCCCACCCCTACCCCGTTCAGGCTGCTATAAGCTGAGAAGCTCCAGTATCAGGGAGGGGCTGGAAGTAGCGCTGTCGCAGCTCCTCTAGCAGCAGCTCTCTCTTGCAGATGAAAGGTGGCTCTTTTCTAACTTACCCATTTGGCATCATAAACGAGGACTTAATGAAACGGCTCAAAAAACGAATGGACAATTTATTTATGTTTTTCACGTTTGGAGTGTTTATAGAGGCGGCGGCAAAAAATTATGCAAAAAGGTGAGTTTTGTATAATATGTCCCCTTTAAAGTAGCTCTCCAGAGTATTTCTTTTATCTGATGGCACCATCTAGTGGCTGACAAGCGAATCACACCAATAGTCGGGTTGACTCGATAATTTAAGATGGCAACTGCTAGTTTCTTGTTTATGAATGTGCTTCTGTAGCCGACAAACAGAGCGAAAACAGGGATCTTCGTTTCATTCAAAACTAAAATATAGTTTAGGTACATGGACGGCGTCAGGTTTCCTGAGAAGCTAATAAATCTTAAGAGATATTAAAAAAACATGCAACAGATTTAACACCTCAATAAAATAAATAAAATTGTTATAACAGCTTAGATTTTACTAACAGGTACTTATATTTGGCCCAAATCAGGTTCTAACATTCTTGAATTTCAGTAGATGAATGTTTTATTGGTCTGAATGATCAAATTCTTGACTTATTTGTAAATTTGAAGGCATCTGTATTAAAACCGATTGTGATTCTAAACATCTTTCCACACTTGAAAACTAAAACACGTATTCATTAATTTCCCCCTAATAATTAGATGTGACACATTTCCATTTATTGCTGTTGAAATATTAAAACAGATCTCTGGGAACAGAAGGAATATATGCAATGAAGCAAGATTTAACAGTCTTAACATGAGTCTTTTGCAGCAGTTTGCAAGGGAGCCTAAGGATATTTTAAAATGAAAGAAAAAAACATTTTTTAGTTATTTTAGGTACAAACACATTTCTCATTTTCAAGAAAATCTAGGGTCACTCAAAAAACTCAACGGTCAAATTATTTTCCATCATTTTTAAATCCCAACCTGAAAATACAGCTGGATTCTTGCACAAGTCTGAGTGTTTTATAACGATAGTGGTTCCCAGAGTCAGAGATGAGACCCAGCTGTGGCTCAAAAGTGGAAGTGATTTTTGGAAATCAAATAAATCTAAAAAAGAATTCCTTAAACCATGTTGTCACAATAAATGCTGCAATAAATAACAACAATAATCCCAAATAGATAAAAAGAAGTATAATATAAAGTATGAAGCATTTTGTGTAAACACCCTGCAAGTACCATTTACTATGGGCTATAGTAAAGTTGTTTGCATGAGTAAATGTCCTTGGTCCACACGTATACAAACATCCTTGTTAATTATTACAACAAACCTATGAATAACTTTTCTTTAGTGATGCAGATCAACAGAAATAACTCCACCGGTTAATGTGTGACGAGTGAACACTCTATTTAAATGATCAGGTGTGAATCAGAAACAAATCTGTGGAAAACGTCCTGCAGGTTTGTAGCTCAGTAAACGTCTAGAGCAGGGCAGAGCAACTCCCTTCCCTGAGGGCCGTTATCCAGCATGTTTTAGTTGTTTCCCTGCTTCAACACACCTGATTTTAATCAGCAGGTGGTTAGCAGGCTTCTGCAGAGGTTGATGAGCTGCTGAACAGGTGAATCAAGTGTGCTGGAGTAGGGAAAGTACTAAAACAGGCTGGATACCGGCCCTCGGGGAACAGAGCTGCTCTCTCTGTACTACGGGATTAAAATCCAGACGGGTGAATTATTGCTCTCATTGTTAAATACATTTAGCTTTTCCAAAGGATTCAACAAGCAGAGCAGGAAACAGAAAAAACTGCTTAAATTATTATTATTAGACAGTTTGAAGCTTATTCATATAGTGAATACGCTCTGAGAAGAATCTGCTGACGTTTTCACTCACGTGAACATTGTTGAAATCTATATTGAGGGCTGTGAATGGCTGGGTGAGCGATGTGTAGCCTCCAGGCAGCCTGCTGAGTCTCTCTGTGGTGTACGGCTCCATGGAGTCGTCCGGCTCAGAGCTGCAGCTCACCGGACTGCGGAGTTCCCCGGCCGCTGCCATGGACAGACCACCCACCTCCGTCACACAGAACCTTCAGGAAGAAAGAGACATGATCATGTGCTGAGAAACTCAGATCTTCTGTGGTGGAATCATCACCAGAGGATGATTCACCGCTGTGGATGAGAAATCTACCTGTGATGTCGGCGGATTTCAAGGCACTCAACAGCCATGCAAAACACCGCGGCTCCAGCGGGGATGACTCTCCCTGTGGTAGACTCTTCTTTCATTTCATTCTCCTCACCCTATAGAGAAAATAATTCTGTAAAATCCACTAATGCAGAACATTTAGAGCTGTGCTGAAGGATGCAAATGGGACATCTCAAAGGATTCTGCACAAAAAGCACGAGGCACCTTAAACCGCTTAGTGCAGCTTCTCAGTTCAGAAGGTCTCATCATGAACTTGTGTGTAAATAAAAATAATAACGTGTGTGTAGATTTGAAAGAAGTGGTGACTAAATAAAACCAGTTTCTAAGGCCGTTTGTTCTGGTTTATGATCTGTTGGAGATGTTTGTTGCTTTTTTCTGGCATCAGAAGATATGAATTTGTTCCAAAGTGGGGAGGGTTTGTGACACAGCTGAAAAAGGAATGACACAGATGCTTGTTCAGTGTTTTATCCTATAAACGTCATGAGAAATGAACCTTTGGAGGCAGCAGGAGGTTGTTCCAGGCGTGAATGAGACTCTCTATGATGCCCTCGCCAAACAGTCCAGCATCCACCGTCTCCGTCACCACCAGGGAAACCCTACACAGGGAAAAAATTTGTTTTCTAAGCAAAAACTATAAACTGTGATGATAAATATAAAATTCCAGGAAGTTGAAAAAAACCATAGAAGTCCTACCTGTGTGGGATATCTGCTGGCACTTCCATCTCAAGAGATTTCTTATGGAGGATCTTGATGCTACCTTCCATCCCGTTAGCAGCTACCACCTCACAAGCTAACTCATACATGGTTTTCGACAGCTCACAGGCGAACACCTCAGCAGCCCCGGCCTTCTTAGCACACATGCTGGATGGGACAGAACATCAAAACATCAGTTTGTATCTACATCTGATAAAAACGTAAACTGCTCCCAGATAACGTTGTGGCAAACATCTCACCCAAGGATTCCAGTGCCAGTACCTATATCAAGTACAGTGCTGCAGCCGCTCTGAACAGCCTTCTGAATGGCCTGCTGGTACTTTTGGTTCCTGCCGTGGTCGTTGAGCATGAGGAAATGCCAACGCTCCACTAGCCAGTTGGCCACGCGGTAAAAGTTCTCTCTGGCTTCTGGGTAGTCTGGCCTCAGCTTTAAGGCTTTGTGGAAATGGCCCGCTGCTTCATCTCTGAATCCCATTCTAGGTGACAGAACAAAACAGAGATATGAGAAAACAGCACAATAAATTTGTATCCACAGATTTACTGAAGAGTACCTGAACAGGTGTTCGCCCATACTGTTGAGGATGACCTCGTCAGCAGGGAAAATTCCGAGTGCCTGCTCGTAGCAGTCGAAGAGTTCCTGAATGCGGCCCACAGAGTCCAGCTCCTCAGCCCATTTGAAGAGAGTGAACCTGAACGACTCCTGAAAGGACGAGGTTACCGGAGATCGCTGAATATCTAAAAATGCCTGCTCAGTTTCTCAGAAAAATAAATGTTATGGACTGCTGCAGATATATTTTAACTTTTAGACTGTGTTGAGTTGAAAGCGTGTTTGAAACACACAAACATGAAGATGCATGAATTGTCCTTTAGTCTTGTGTTGAAGCTACTAGTAAAATAAATCTAAAACACATCACAATGCTCACACGCTGGTGGTTTCTGTGGATAGAATTAAGAAAACGTGCAAGGTGATAAAAAAAAATCTAACATTAGAAATCTTAAACCTAAACCAACTTCAATCACAAAAGAAAAGCGATTCTTTCAGGAATTAGATCATGGTTTACTTAGCTGACATTGCACATTTATAAATCAGTTATGGATGATTGAAGTACTACAGTACTAAGCCATTACCCTTGCAAAGTCCTTGAACACGGGAGCGAGGTTGAGAACGAGGAGGTAGTGCACAAAAGCTGTTCCATAATCCTGGTTGTACAGACACTGCTGAGCACTCTCTAGGGAACTGGAGACTAGCTGGTCCCTGGCTGGGTCCTCTGCTCTGCGCCGCCTCCGGTTCCTCCTGCCATGCTTGGGCCTTGCACTGGTGTTAGGCATCTCTCAAGCAAGACAAAACAAGAGAAGAATAAGTGTTAATGAGATTTTTATTATTTATATTATAACAGTGTCAACTATTTTGTATTGCCTACATTGTTATTATAAGAACTTTGTTTTAATTTTTAGTGCAATACCTTTAAGGAAATGTAATTATCTGTGCAGGGGAAAAACTAATTCAGTGTTAATGATAGGTTTTTACATCAGATAGGACTTATATGAAATTATATTAAGACATTGTAATAGACATAGACATTGTAATAAAGGAAAATGTGTGTGTGCATAAAGACCATTTTATGCACTTACTGTGAGCTGGAGGCAGAATTAAAGGACAAAAAAAGTAAAAAAAGACTTTAACCCTGCAGTCAAACCAAGTGGGTTCATGTAGAAAGTCCTCAACATGCAGACATCATGTCAACATTGTCATTTACGCGACTGTGATTAAATTTTCTCCTAAAACAGCAAACTGATGTAAACCCACAGGTTGTTCTGACTCTCACCGCGATACTTCGCAATATTTGTATTAATATCCACGCGTTCACTAATAGCTGAATAAAGAGATAAACCTCGTTTTTGTCATGAATCGTACATCCAAATATCCGAATGCAGTCAGTAGAGTCCGCGCTCAAAGCAGCACGGAAGCAACTGTTTCTCAAATTAATAGTTCCGCTCATTTGTAGACTATTTTAATCGGATTAAAATACAAACGTTATCAATTCAACACAAAAACATTTTAAAATAGAAGATTTGTTTGTATTCACCTAACCATAGACCGGCGGTAAATGCTACCGTCTCGGATTTGCTACGATCAATTTGAATCACTAGATGCACAATCAAAGAGCCCAAAAGATCAAGATAGTTCACTTAATGACAACGTAAAATATGTGGGAGCAGATATTTACAATGTTGGTTTGTGATCTTCAATAAAACCTTGAATATGTTTTTAAAATATTACTAATTTTAGCATCATATCTGCAACTAAAAGAATATAAGTTTAATTAACTTAAATATAAGTTTAAGATTATTTCAGTTACAATTTACCATGAAATATTAATCTCACCAATAGAAGAATCTACAATCCCTGTAACCAAAAAGAGAAAAAGAATGGGCCAAAGCCTAGGCTTAAAAATGACTTATCCTATACAACACAGTTCACCTCACAGATTCGTCATAATACAAAGTTAAAGAAAAGAATAAAAGCAACAACAAAATAACTCAGTTTAGTACAAATTATTCATGTTTATTCATTCCCATATTCATTTTGTTACGCTATAGTTCTTAATGTTATCTTTCAGTAATTTTTGAAGTACCATTAAGATCCACACAATTTCAACTCATCACTGAGACTGTTCCATAATTTAACTCCAAAAATTAAACACATCTGTATAACATTAATTCTTACTTTATCTCTTTGAAAGATACTCATCCCTCTTAAGATGTATTTTTTTCTCTTTACACAAAGAAATTCTGAACACATGAAGGGAAACTGTTACTGTTAGCTCTAAATTATATTTCTGGTGTTTTAATACGCACAACAATAAAAGTGGCTGATTGCAGTAAAACATAATAAAACTTTGCAGATATGCACAAGTTAGTGTTTTCTTTTTATTTTACTGTGAGGCCTTGGGTACCATACCGTTCATTGAAACAGCCCTGCCTCACAGACCTCCCAAAGCCCAGACCATACTGTGGATTTAAGTAATATTTCTTGATTTTTCTTCAAAATAACTATATGCGTAATATAGTAAATGTCCTGCACAAAGGGTCCTGCATGACTCAACTGCACGACCCTTTGTCAAAGTGAGGGTTGAGTGAACGCTCTTGGCTCACGTGATTACTCTTTGGCAGTAAGTTTTGCTCCCTACACGCACGCAGATGTCAGCAGAGTTTCTCAATCTGTCACTTCAGTAGGTGGAGTGCCATTGATGGACAATGAAAGACCTGGACACCGCAGCTGGGACTTTTTGACTATTTCCGTTACCTGACGAGCCTTTCACGCGACAAAGTATTGCTGCCACCTTTTAACATTATGCGTTAACCTCTCCTGGCTTTATTAGCATTAGAACAACACCCATGCACCCGTGTCAGAAGTTACCATGCTAAGTCCCGCTAGCTGCTGCCGCTACTTGACGTAGCTATGCTTTTCCAGCTTGACCTGCAGTCTCCGGCGAAGAGAGCATCAATTCAACACTAACAGACCTTTCTTTTTTTTAAATAAGCTAACAAAGTAAGTAGCGTTTGGCTAGTTTCCCGCTGTTGAACACGAAGCTATCAATCTGTCAGAGATGGGACTACACCCGCTGGAGTTTAGTGAGTGCTATCTGGACAGCCCCAGCTTCAGGGAGAAAATAAAGGCACACGAAGCAGAGCTGGAAAAAACCAACAGGTTTATCAAGGAGCTGTACAAAGATGGGAAGAACCTCATCAATGCGACAAAGCGTAAGTTTGTGAGCATGTTAAATTAGCTTCAGATATGCTGCCCTCTGGAGAGTCTCCTTAAGTGAGTGGGCAGATTTATATTTACAGTAAAGAATAATCAGAGTGATGTGGAAGGGTTAGCATGTCATTTTTACCTGAGCAGAGAAAGGCGTTGTCTTCTTTACTGTGTCAATATTTATTGTGTAATATGAGGCTATTTTTTGAAGGTAACACACCCCTAGTTATGCATGTTTTATGATCATGCAGCTTCATCTGGGTTAACATGATTATTATTATTTACAACTCTTACGTTGCTGGGTTGACCTTTAAAAGGTGTCCAATGTCCTCATCACGGTCTAAAAGGGACATGTCCTGCTAGAAAACTTGAGTAAAATAGTCTTGAATAGATTATTCTAATAGTTGGACTAAACAAAACAATAAAGTTATGTATTTTTCAATGGTCTTTCATTTAGAAAGTGTGTAAGGTCATTTTCAGTGTTTGTTTTTATTATTAGTTGCTTTGTGGTGAATGGATTTGACATGTTTTGCCTTAAGGAGTCTGTGCATTCCTTAAGATTTCATGGAAAAAATGGTTAAAGTTGCATACATTTTTAGTTAATGTATATTTCAGGACTTTTAGTTCCGGTGGTATGTTGCGGATACTTGTGTAAAAATAGGTTGTGAGGACAATTGCTTGGTTAGCAGCAATTTGTGTGCTATAAATGTAATGTTTAACTAGGTTGCATGCTAGGAAAACACTATTTCCATTCATCTGCAGAATTTTGTAACAAGCACGTAACCTGGCTGCACAATCCCACCAGACTGAAAAACTGTTTATGCCATCTGTTTACACCCATCATGTGTCTTTTGTTTGCCCATCATCATAACCCATCCTAGTCATGATCCTAAATCGTGTTGTGCTCTAGTACTGTACACAACTGTTTTGCTGAGCTTTTGTTTTTGTGCTGTTTGGACACTTCTGGCAGCTCCCGGTGCATAGTGAATATTTCTGGGAAATCTGCAACATTTTCCACATTAGCAACACCTTCTAGGTAGGAAACCGTTCCGTTTTGTGTAAGAATTGGCTAAAAATGACCAACAATCCTTTATATGTGTGAGCAGTGAGTTGCATTTTGACCTTCTGAGACTTTAGGTGGAATTTTGCATGCTTTAATTTTTGTATCTTCACGATTTTACCAATATAACCCCCCCACGGCGCTCTATGGTAAACATGTTTGCAGCCAAAGACCGACGAGGTGGTACTGATGCATAGCTCTGTTGGTGTCAGCTAACAGAGTGTCTCATAATTCCTGCAGGACGTGCCATGTCTTGTGTTTCATGCTGTATGTGATTGTGTCTAAAATATCTAAAATATGCACAACAGTTTTATCGCAAAACTTTCAGTGATTCTAACGATTTAGTATTAAATCTGAGTTGGTGCACAAGTGGGACAATTAGAAGCCCTGGTCATGGCCTCCCTTTGGGACTGTGGCAAAATCAAATAAAGTTTCAGGAAGGAACTAATGATCATCTTCTGTTTATTTGTTGACATGAAGTTCTTTCTGCCGAGTCTAAAGCTGTAGTCTTATTTATCACTCTTGTCCCATAAGGTGTTTAGTTTCAGCTTCTCATTTTTTTGTGATTCAGGTTGGTGACTAATAGGTTAAATCTTTGGCAGCATATTTAATAAGATAAAAAAAAATCCCTTGTAAAGTTTTATACAAAAAAATCAGTTTTAAATCAAGTTACTTTGGAAAATTGCAATAAATGATAAAATATTTAACTAAACCATTTAGATACCTTATCAATTTTGGTAAATAAAGTAAAATATGTAAAATCTATTCATTAAAAATGCATGTTGTCTTGCAAACTCAACACAAATGAGAAATAAAACAAATAAATCATGGACGCCTTTTCAACTCATATTGTCTTTAAAGAGACAATGTGTTAGTTTTTACCGTTAATCTCTGGAAATATCCATCAAAATGTTGTTGAAAATGAATAAAATGATGTCAAAATGACTTGATACAATCTGCTGGGTTCCTTATAGAGGAAACTGTTTTACTTAATGAACTGAACTGTATTGGAATGTTTACTTTGTGAAGTTCCATTGAGAAAACTCTTGTTGTGATTTGGCGCTATAGAATTAAACTGAATTGAATTGAAGTTGAAACCAAATTTAGAAAATGTTTTTGATGAACATAACTAAATAAAGGCTGAAAGTTGAGCCTCCAAGTGTTTGACCTGTCTAGGTTTCTACAAGTCCGAAGTAAAATAAAAAATTGATGGGACAGATTTTTAAAAAGGTTTAAAAGCCTTGGGTCATAATGGGTTAAGTAAAAGCAAATAACTGTGTTGTTCATTTACACACTCGGGGTGGAGCTTGGCTTCGGTCCAGCTCTTATGTGGACGTTGCTCCTATTATGGTGTCTCTTGAGAGGGTGACCGTGGTTTCATATCTCCACTTCACATCAAAGATCATGCAAAGCAGCAGCACTTTTCTTCCTTTAAATCTAACTGTTTGTAGGTTGTGACGCTGAAGTTGATAACAGCTCTTGTTGCTAAGTGGCTATGTGCCTCCTAGACTGGAGTAACACCATAAAACCTTTTACTTTTGCTTTGACCTCAGAATGATCTGGCGTTAGGGCGGTCTGAAGTGCAGTTGTTGTTCGCCCTCCGCCTGTCAGTAACTCCCTCCACTTGTACAGCTGGGAGGATGTCCCACTATGGAAAGACCTTGGTTCTGAGAGGAAACTTTGAAACCGGACCGTGGCCCATAGAGCCATGACATGGAAGTGGAGCAACACGCAGATGTGCTTCTGTTTCAGAGGGTTTCCTTTGTAGGAAGTGTGTCCTGTCTGTAGTACCCTCTCAAGTTCATCCTTGGTTTTAGCAAACATGTTGACTCCATGTTTTCCCTTTACAGATCAGTGTTTGCATTTAGTGGTGCCGTCTTTAGGTTAAGTAGAGTTTCGTTGGGTGTTTTATTTAATAAACGGACCAAAGGAATAATGCTTTTTGGAAACCAAGCAGCGTAAAGGTCTGTTTCTTCTTGGCAGACAGGTTGAAGAGTAGCCTGCCTTGGTGTGCTTTGGCACTCTGCTCCCATCTGTAATCACATTACTTGTTCTGCCAGAGAGCCACATTACAATCTTTCATTAAAGTCGCATTAGCAGAAGAGGTGAACTCATGTTGGAGTTCCTGCAAAAAGAGACTTGATGTTCCTTTTGATACAAACTTGTGTCAGTGAATTATGAATTGAAATGTGTTGGATGTCTGCTAAAACAATCTTCAGATACTCTAAACTGTTTGTGGTCAGCCACTTAGCGGAGGCTGACCGGATGCTGCCCAGTGCAGCCTCACCCTGCATACTCACTTGTTTTGAAGATCAGGAAGTCATGAATAAAGTAATGCGTGTTTTGTGGGCAGGGAGCTGGGTGGTGGTGGTGGTGGGATGGGTGGGACACAGTAGGAGGGGACATTGGGGGCAAAGGTTGAAGGCAAGTGGAGCAGAAAGTCAGGCTGGAAAAGATGGGAGAGTGAAACAGGAAGTGCTGTGGAAAGGCAGAAGGGCTTGGAGCGGACCCGCTCTGACCCTAGTGGCACATCTGATCAGACGTAGAAATCATAACAAACAACCAGCCCTGCATACGCCAACAAATACACAGCGGGTTTCTTTAGCAGCTGGCCTCTGACATACATGTACGGTTGTTTTAGGAAAAACTTTGCTGCAGATTTTCATACACGTCATTCTATGTTTCCTGCGTTGAAACACACAGTCGGTTCAAATAAGCTTATATAATAGTGGGTTATTATGATAAGACCTATATGCTTCCTAAAATGTTCTGCCTATAGGTTTTAGTGTGGCTGCAGATAAGAAAACTGTGACACAGCTGAGCAAAACAGGCGTCTAATAGTGTCTTAGTGTGATATAAATGTTTTGTCACATTTGCCTTCTGAATGATTCACCTGCCTGGCAGTCTGGATCCTATAGCAGCTCTTCTCTGCTTTTATAGCAATGCTGTTTGTCTGTCTTTTGTTCGTGTGATTGATCAGTCAATTAGAGCATTACGTTTTATTATTTGGTTCCTACGTGTGTTTTAATCTAATACAGAAAGTTACTAAATGTTCCTGTTACACATATTTGCCTATTTTAACTCTGGTATGATAAAATTAATTTTGGTCTCATATAAGAAGAATTACTCTGGTGGCTTAGAAATCTAAACCAACCGTAGCAGTAGCAGAAACATTTAGCTCTGCAGGTCGGTCTAGCCACGTACTATTGTAGCTTCAGTAGCTCTATCATCTATCATTTTTTTTGCTCCCGATCCGATTCAAGTCATTTAATTTTGAGTATCTGCCGATACAGAGTCCCGAATAGTAATTTACGCAAATCTGTGCAGCCTTAGTAATTCTAGTGTTAAAAAGGTTAAATCCGATCTTTTACACCCGATTCCGATCACAGGATCGGATTGGAGCATTGCTAGATGAATACATCACGTGGTTCATTGCTCTGATTGGTCCTAGTGCTGTCCAATTGCGTGCAGAGACAGTTTGGAAGACAAAAGTAGACGACTGGGTTCTTTCAACCGGTCGTGACCAGACTGTATATTTACATATATAGAATGACTTGCCTTCAGTCTCCTTTTGATGTGACCTTTAGATGACAAGTCATTTCTTGTCTTTCTTTGTGGTTAAAAATGATCAAATATATTTAGTTATAGTTGACTAATCAGTCAACAATCTAGTATTTTAAAGCAGCATTCCACCACTTTGCAGTTATATGGTCTCTGTCGCCCTCTAGAGGCTTGCTGTGTAACGTCACTGTCGTAACATTAAATCTCTCTCTCAGGCATAAGAGGCATGTTTACATTCCTAATGTCAGGCAAAACAACAAAAACAAACGTTTCCACCTCCACACATTGAATAAATAGTTTTATCAGGACTGTATAACAACTTTATGCCCTACCAAACAAAAAAACCCCGGTGAAATAATTTATTACTTGCCTATTCATTAGCAGCACTGCTAGGTCAGAGTCCGTAGTTCATGCCTTTCTTTCTAAAAGAGCTCTCCAGCGAGGAAAAGACGGCCCAATATTAACTCTGGTCTTTGCTCTTGCTCTATCACGTTCTTTTCTTTTCCTATATTCCTCTGATAAGGAATTTCTAGCTTTCTTTGGTGAATCTGCCACGGCTGCAGCGAGTCTATGTTATATAATTATGGCAAGCCAAAGGGATTAAAAAAAAGCACGTTCTAAACTCGCATTATATCCGCCAAAACGCTCGTTCAAGACGCGCGTTTTGGCAGACATAATGCTCGCTTTTGGAACACGTGAGTTTTTGCCCCTTCGGCGTCAAAACGCGCATTCAGGATGCGCATTTTGGCGGACATAACGTGCGTTTAGAACGCGCGCTTTTTTTTTATCCCTTTGGCTTGCCATATAATGCCGTAAAGCGACACCCAGTGAGTACTTCCGTCGGCTACCCGAAGCTCAAAAACTGTATAGTGCAGTAAACAGACGTGGGACCCCCCAACACTATCACAGGTATGAAAATGGACATAATAGATAATAGTATGACGCAAAAACTTTACAAAAAAGCATAATTTTAAGGTGTAAAAGTTGTGGAATGTTGCTTTAACATTGTTGTATCCATTTGTTGCTTCTATTTGTTACACTTTTAAATACATTTTTTCAGTTTCAGTTTTACAAAATCTTTGACTTCAGTTAATCCCTAGGCTATAAAGTGGAGAGTGTTTTGATACATTTGTGATTTTTGCCTGTGGCTTTTTATATTTGTACTAAAAAAGTAGCATCTAACTGAAGTATATCATATGTGTAACCTTTGTGACTTGTATTTTTCCTCGGCCCTTCTGAACAGAAACACTGATGCTCTTGCAGAGTTTGCCCCCCTCCTCATGTTTGTCTTGTTGAAGAGCAAGTTTGTTGTGTGAGCTAGATGTAAGGTGGGGGGCTGGATGACTCATGCTTCTCAGCCAGTACACTGGGGCCTCTGGTGTTTTGCATAGAAACTAGCCAAGTTTGACAGTTCCCAGGTTTACCCTGAAATGCCTTGCTTTAAAAGGCAAAAATCAGGCGAATGCTTTGGCCTGGACTCTGGTGTGCCCTAGTCTCTGTATGCGTGTCTGTGTGTGTGTGTGTGTGTGTGAGTGTGTGTGTGTGTGGTATTTCTACCCCGTAGGAGCTCTTTTCTCTTGGACTGCAGCTATCATTTCATATTGCTATGCAGGTCTCTCATTTGAAGCTTTGTTTATTTCTCCACTGGTTGGCTCTAGTTGATCTATGTTGTTGAAACTTCATTTGATGCTGTACAGAGGAACACCGCCGATTCAGTTTTTTCCTTCTCTGCATGATGTCTGATGTTGCTGGAGCATCTTGTAAACAAGTAACACAACATTCCTTTAGTTTTACGTATAGTGTTTATAATTTGCCCTCATGGACTCATATTAACAGTACGTCCTGCAGACACTCAGACATTCATGTGGATTGGGGATGATTTGTGCACCTTGAGCATGTGGCTTCAATAAAAAACTCACATATTTATCCACTCACATCAGTGTTCTTGTGCGCAGTAATTATTTTCAGCAGTGTACGACTCAAGCCTGCTTTTTTATAGATGAAGGGCATGTCTGCATAATTTATTGATGAACTATTATAATAAAATGCTAAAAGTCACATTATGTGACAGAACATCATTACACTCATAAAAACAGACAAAACATTTGTTTATAGGCCTGCAAGCCCATCACAGTTCTCAAATACATTTATGCAGAATGTTTATTGCAACAAATTCAGCTGTATGTCATTGAAACACCTAAATAGAACACTGTTCAGCTTGTCAAATCAAAAGTTTGTGAGGAGTTTGACATTGGTTGCAGTGTCCTGATCCAGCATCAGACAGTATGCGTAGGTCAGGATTCATTGTAATGTTGTCTAAACATATTTTTACTATGTCATGGCACATTTTTTCCACTTGTGTTCAAAAAGAGCAAGAGTCCTGCAGCCAACCAACGGCCACGGCGCACTCGTCATGCGTTTTTCTTCATGGCCCACAATGCTTTGCAGGGAATTTAGGGTTACCTTATGAAATGGGTGGAACTCACATGGGTGGAGGCGGGATTTAATCAAATCCAAGCGTCTTATTTCTGGGTTGATAAAATGTCTCTTATATATTTCAGAACAAATGATGTCTCCATAGTGCCAACTGTAATAATTTTGTCATATATGGCCCTAGACTTGCTGTTTAAAATTGCATGATACAGTTCTGTTAAATCAGCATCTGTTGCCCAAAGTGCTGAACAAGCAAAACTCACCAGTCAACAACACAAGAAAACTGACTGTTCCATAGGGTTGGAACTACAACAAAAAAATTTTACCACCTCTGGGTTTCAACCTTTAGCTGATAGTGGCCAACTGGTGGACCTCGAAGTTCGACTGGAGTTTAGCCAAAGGAAGACCGGAGAGTTTCCTGGAAAAGGAAGACCAGAGACTATATTTCAACAATCAAAGATCACGCTTCTTAGCCTCCCTGGAAAATATTACTCTGGGATGTTGGGAAGGGGACAGCTTGTCATTGTTGTGATTCAGGAGGATCATGGTGACTTTCATCCAGGTCATGGAACAGTGGACCAGATTTCTACCTTTGCAGACTTCTTGGGAGGGGTTATGACGGTTCAGTTATGGTAAATGGCCTGTATTTGTATAGCGCCTTCTTAGGGTTCTACAACCTCCCAAGACCTTTCACAACACAATCAGTCATCCACCCATTCACACACACATATTCACATGCTGGTGATGATGAGCTAAAATGTAGCATCAGCTGCCCTGGGGCGCATTGACAGAGGTGAGGCTTGCCATACACAGGCACCACCGGTCCCTCTGACCACCAGCAGCAGGCAAGGCAGGTTAAGTGTCTTGCCCAAGGACACACAGCAGCACTAGGCTTCCTATTCTCTGGTGGGAGCCGGGATCGAACCTGCGACCTTCTGATTACTGGACAACCCACTGTACCTGAGCTACTGCTGTCTCTTTGTCCAGTTCTAATGGGATTTGGGTATTTTGTGAGGGTTTACAGTTGTGTCCCCCAAGGTATTCTGTGGGGGCATGCTGTTTGTGTATTAGGTTCTGTGGTTTCACTGGTAAAGTTTAGCCAGACCTTTTACAAACAAAGCAAGAGCTGTGTCCACATTCTCAGCACTATGGCAAAGTCATTCCCAATTTGGGTTGGACTCTGCCAGGACTGCCCCTTGTCTCTGATCCTGGTTGTTGTGTTCATGGTTATGGAGAGGGAGGGGTCTTGTTCGGAAAGCTAGTGGTTTCATCGCCGCTCTTTGTAGATGATGTGGTTCTGTTGGCGTCTTCATTCGTGCAATGAGTTGGTTGGCAACTTATGATCACTTGGTGACCAAAAGACCAAGACTCTTGATACAAACAGTAGAAATGAGCTTCTTTTATGGTTTGGCTTGGAGGTTTTCAGGGTATGTCCCTCTGGGAGGAGACCCTGGGGATGATGCTGAAATCTAGAGGGATTTTATATCCTCTCTGGCCTGGAAATGCTTTGAGACCCATCAGGAGGAGTGTGTTAGAAAGTGTTGGTGGAGAAATGCATGTCTGAGGTTCCTTCCTGGACCTGTTACCTTGCAACCTGACCTTGGATAAGTAGTAGAAAATAGATAGCTGGATGGATAAGAATTTAGTTTGTTAGTTTTTAAGAATGCAGCTGGAACACCAAACGGAGACAACTAGTCACACACTCACACACACACACACACACACACACACACACACACACACACACACACACCTAGGGGAAATTTAGAGTCTCCAGTGTTCATAATGAACACCATCACTTGATTGTGTTGTCTGCAGTCACCCTGCCCACACCAAAACAGGGATTATTCTAGACTGACCAGACTCACCTTTTATGGACTCACAGTTGGGCCTGGATTCCTGCTGTCTGTGGGGTTTAGATCCTCTTAGATTTACAGTCGCTTCAAAGAAAATTGCTACATTCAGTGTGTGTATCTGTTCCTGAAACAATCATCTGTGCTGGCAGGCTTTTATTTAACAAACCTTTTATTTTCAAAGCATTGCCTGTTAACCATAATTAACACTCATCCTGTTGTTTTTCATTTTAAAGTCACCTTTGTGACAGATTCTATTCATGAAGTGAAACGTTTTTGTGCAATAGAACATTGGTTATATGAGTTCAATGTTTTTTAAGGCAGGTTTAGCATCTTATTTAAACTTGTGTACTTTTTTAATTGCATACTTGCACTTGATATTGATTTGTTTAAGTTTGTTTAGCAGATGCTTTTGTCCAACGCGACTTTAATTGGCATGTGGGAGGAAAGTGACGTACCTGAAGAGAACCTACACATGCATGGGAAGAACATGAAAACTCAGATTTAAAGTTAGATTTTGCCAAAGCTCATATAAATCTTAAATAGGTTTTCTTTTTTTAAAAGACTTTCTTAATTTCTTTACATCAACAATCAAAACCCCAATCACACATGAGAAACATTCCCTCCAAGAACTTTTTATGCCCTTCTTAAAGAGCAACCCTTCCAAATGCTGTTATAAATTAGGGATGCACCGATCCGATCTTAATATCTGTATCGGTACAGATATAGAAGAAAATTCTAGATCGGGTATCGGAGACTATGGGCCCGATTCATAAAAATTGATCTATTCAGTATATTTCTATGTGCTGTGAGTGACGACGTCATGCGCTACAGTCCCACGCTGTGCAGAAGCTCACGTTGATTTCAAAATGCAGCGAGCAAAAGGATCGTTAATTTGGAACATTTGAGCCCCTGTACAAAAGGATGATCCCAGTCTTTTTCATATTGTAACAAATAGTTAATTATGTAATACAGTGTAATACTGTTTTTCCATATTAGTATCGGATCGATATCAACTGATACTAAACTTCTGATATCGGTATCGGATGTGAAAAAAGTGGATCAGTGCATCCCTATTATAAATCTGAAACTGGTTTTGAATCTGTAGCTTCCTGTAGCTGTGGGTCTAATCTACCAACGTATTTGTGTGTATTAATTGTGTAGATCTGTAACAAGCAATGGAAATGACAAGCAATGAATTTTAGACTGTTAATGATGATTAAAGTCAAACTTGTGCCCTTTCCTTTCTTGCTCAGACAAGGATTGTTCAACATCACTCACCTGTAGGGTTGGATATTGAGCATTGAGTATCGATTGGAACCGGGACTAATTTTCAATTTTTCCCAGAATTGTTAAAATTTTGTAATTCCGATTCTTAGTTTCGATGCCCAGTCGCTGTCCCGAAGAAGAAGATGAAGTTCAGACTACTTTATCAAATAAGACCTATGGTTAGCTGGCTCATTTAAAACATGTAAAGTTTTTGAACCTTGCCTCTTGAGAGAATCAGAATCGAGAATCGCTAGGAACCGGAATCGAAACGAAGAATTGGAATCGGAACCGGAATCATTTAAATTCAAACGATGCCCAACCCTACTCACATGTATGGGAAGTGAGCTGAGTTGTAGATTTAATACATCGTGTGTGTTCACTTGCATCTAGATGATCGAGTAACTGAGTTTTCTTGAAGAGAATTAGAAACACAAACCAGCTTTAATGAACAAATCTGTTTAGTCATCGTTTAGACATTTCACTTTAGTCGCCGCAATAAAGGCTGAGAAGAAAAGCCGCCCCGGGATTAAAAAGGCTAATAAAAACTTAGTGCATGTGCCAGGTTATTTCCTGTCTAGGCTAAATTTGCCTTGCCATTGTTTATGTGAGAGAAATTATAGCAGAGCTGTGATTTTTTTTGTTTCCAAATAAAAGAGATTTAAGTTTTTTGAGTGTATTAACATTTGTTAGGGTTTCACTACATAGCATATACTGTCACCAGCACTGTAGTGCTATATTTTATGATGTAATAAGATTCCACAAAACTTTACTTATCCTAAATAATTAGAAGTAGCCTTTTGATTTTAAACAGTTATTTTAGATTTGTAAATAAAAAAATGCATTAATTATGACATAAAACTATTTAATTCTAAGTCATCTAAAAGTATTTTAAAATTTGACATAAATGTTAATCAGTAAAAATATGTATAACAAATAATGTTCATCATCTGTTTTTTCCAGGGCTATAAAGTCTTACAGTACATCTTACTGTTTTTGTTTCCGCTTAATTTGGGCAACGTCTGGCTTGCAGACAGACACTGAGTTCAGTTGCACCTGTGGTTTATTCCTCTGTGGTGCAGACATAGATGCTTAACAGGATGTACCCAAGTACAAAGAGGATGTTTGCAATGTAATCAACTTAAATTAAACATGATTCACAAAGTCTACTATTTAGCACTCTTTTTTCCAAAGCTACTTACAAATAACATAATTTAAAAGGTTTCACTAGAGAATGACTTTAGTACATGCACACCAAATGTTTCCTGATTCTGCTGTTGTTATCCATTTACTCACTAAGTTTGCACTTGATTTAAAATCAGCATTTAATGTATTTTATTTATATATTTGAATCTATTTTTAGAGCTTGGGATGGCACAGCGGAAGTTTGCCCAGTGCCTGGGAGAGTTTCACTTCGAGTACATCGGCGATGCAAAAACAGATGATGAGAGATGCATCGGTAAGTGTGGACTTTCTACCTCAGGTGAAGAAAAGGTAACCACAGCGTATAAACGTGCACTTAAAATTTTTGTTTACTCCTTCTTTTTCTCCACCAGCAAATTAGGACTGCTCTTTACTCATAATCACAGTGCCAGGTCTCATGAGCTGTGGGGTAAACGACTCAGAGTGTGAGATAAAGCCTTTTAGAGCATTAAAGTCTGTTCTTTTGTTTCTACAGATGAGTCGCTACAAGAGTTCTCCTCATTCCTCAAAAACTTAGAAGATCAAAGAGAGCTAATGGTGAGAATGACCAGTCAAAACCTGCCTTCTACAGAGAGAAAATGACTGTGTGTGTGTGTGTGTGTGTGTGAGAGAGAGAGAGAAACTAGATTTATAAGGTTGTCCTTTTTTTTCTTAAGTTCCCACATGTGTTTTTGTTTGACTCTTAGTGTAATAAGTGCAACTCAGCAAAACACAAGTTTACAAAACAAAAAGTAGGGAAGCAAAAGCAATACTTTGCTTTTTCTAATTTAGTAAGGCATTTATTCCATCTGCTACGTTCGCTGTTACGTTTAGGCTCACCAGTAATTAATCTGAGCCATGACAAAAGTTTAGCAGAAGCTTAATTATTGTTTGTAGGAGTCTCTTTATTTCATTTATTGCTTACTTCCAGGAAGAAAGGAGGATTGTATGCATTTACACACATGGCAGCACCTCCATTAATTATCTACGAGTATAATTAATCATCCGACACAAACAGAATTAGTAAAAGTAAGAAGTAAAATCTTCTGTTTTTATCCCAAGCAGACATCAGGTTAAGCTAGCTTGGACATTAGAAGGATTTGATTTTCATTTGATCAGGTCTAAAATACTTCAGTAAATGTTTTATAACTGAGATTTTTGTGTTTGCTAATGTCAATTAGCTGTTTTTGCCATCTTGATTTAGCCTAGTCAACTAGACCAAATTCTTGCTTTGCAGAGTTTGGTCTAGGCACGCTTCATTGTAACCCTCGCAGCCCGATCTGCTGCTGTGGCTGTCCAATCGCAGCTCGCTATAGTTTTGGTTGGGCCAATCACAGAGCGGGAGTAGCCGATGACGTCAGCGCTGCGGCCGCGAACCCAAGAAACATGGCGGCAACGCAGGAACCACGTTCGTTTGAAACGGCTTTGTCATCAACATTGGATTATTTAGACTCCAACGTGCGTAAGTCTGTCGGCTATACTTAGCGGCTTCTTATTTTTATCAAACAAAGTAGTGCAATGTCCCAGTACACCTGACATTTGCGTGTATTTCATACAAAAACGACAGAAATCATTGATGTTAGACGCCATTAATGCCTTTTCCGTCGCTGTGATTACGTCACGTTGTTCGTTACTCTGATTGGTCCTAGCGCTATCCAATTGCATGCTGACATTTTGAAAGACAACCGTAGATCCCGCCTCACGACTGAGGGCCGTCAATGGTTCATGGCCAGACTATATATTCACATATATAGGATGGCTTGCCAGACTAATCTTGATTAGCATTGACTGCAAAATTAAATAACTGCAGAAATACATGTTATAACTACTGATTTTATTTAAATCCATGTCCATGGATTCATGAAATATTTTGTGTCTGATAAAAATGACAGCACCATATATGATAATGTATATAAATATAATAAAATATATTATTCTGCTCTTGGATTGTTTTCAAAGTATAACTGTGCAAAATTAATTTATTTTGTGAAGGAAAAATCTTAGTACCATGATTAATTATAACCCAAACAACTTTTTATAACTTACATAAATAGCTTTGATTCAGTCACTCCCTAATCCACCTGGTTATATACAGTTCATGCTTAAAATGTGGTATGTATCAATAATTAACAAAAATAATAACACGAATATTAGGGATGCTTCGATCCAATCACGTGATCGGAAATCGGGCTCGATCACGTGATTTTCATATCATTGAAATTGTGAGGCTCATTTCTAATTTTAACAATTTCCTTTATATCAATATTCATTGTTTCACCGATGACCGCAACACCATAACATCCCACAATTAAAGGTAATCAGGGAATTCAAATGCCATAACGTAGCTGGTAGCTAGCAGGCTAACGCAAAGCTTACTTGTCTCCTCAGGAGAGAGAAAAATCTCTGTATTTTGGATGTATTTTAAACAGGACAGCAAAAGGACTATAATAGAAACTTGTAATATGTACAAACTGGGTATTTAGTGTGGTTGAAAAAGTAGTTCTGCATTCAACACAACAGATCTGATATGCCATCTTAAAAAACAAACTCTGCTCAGTTCGCTGCGGCAACTCGGATAAAAACACAGAACCAGTCAACGCTGAATGATTCATTAAAAAAACAAAGAGGAATTGTCTACAGACAGCACAAATTATAAGATAACTGTATATTTAATACACTGGATGACTGCCTGTGGTTGCAAGCGTCGGGTTTTGCGGTTTTGTTAAGCAGCGGTATGACCTGCTTTCTTGTCCCAACTCAGACGCAGCACTACAGGTGTTTTGTAGAAAGGAGTGAACCTGCTGCCGGCTATCACGTGCCGTGCCATCTCTCTCGTGGGAACTCACATCGCTCAAAACAGCCACACACCGAGTTAACGATTTGAAATACGAGCAACGAGGCTACTTCCCAATGTATTCTTAATATTAACACTTTTCTTTTCAGTGTACTTCCTGAACGAGTGATGATTAATGGCAGATAAACTAACGAAATTACATGAATACAGGAAGAAAGAAACTCAAAAATTATAAACTTAAAGGACAACTCGGGTGTTCCCTTTTTTCTTAATTTAATGTATTTCTAAAGTAGAACAGGACTCAATCAAATGACTCTGACCTTGAGCAAAACAACACATGATCGGAACATCCCTAACGATTATGCAAATGTATGCACAATCATGTTTTTTTAGCATCTGATTCATGCCAGTGTTGACCAGTTTTTTCCTAAAGGCTTTCAGTTGCTTGGTTTTGCATTTGACCGAGTTTATCTGATCATCCATCCTGCTTTCTAAAAAAACATTCAAATAAGTTTCTTTCTGTCGCACGTTAGAGCCACTAACGATCATTCAGTAGACTCGGTTTCCTAGTTGGTGTATTATTATAGAAACGGTTCCTCCCCTTGTGGCTGCTTCAGGGTCAGTGTCACCTGCCTGGGAGTGACTGCACAGATGACTGGAGTTATTACACACAATCTTTAAATAACACCATAGATATTATGAGCAGCAATGAGCTTCGAGTCCAGAGCTGCTCAAACTCATAAACTGGCTTGTTACTCAATAAGCACTAACAAAGTCTGCTGCTTTAAACGCTGCAACAATCACAGCTCCAGTAGAAAAGTTACATTTAAAAGCAGGCCTTTAAAGACTTTATAAATTTGAGTGGCCTGTTATAGTCTTTAAACCGTGATGCACGGTTTACAGCACCTCAAGTCTTTGTATAAATGACAATCTTCCTGTAATATCTGTGTGTAGAGTCTGAGGTTAGGGTGAGAACCCATCATCAGTTGCTTCTGAGATCACTGTTTCGCTAGGCTTAGGCCGAGGCGGTAAGCACTCCCCAGCGTGGTGTGATGACATCACAGTGCAAAGTAAGGGAAAAGGGCATGCAGGCACAGACATGTCCTGCTGACAGCACAGCAGAAACACCACAGGAGAACCACATTGGTGTTGTTATGCAGGCTGCTTCTTAAAATCACATTTCAGGTTGTGCATTTTTAACACAGCAGATAAACAAGTCAGCCCACAGTTTAGCTGGTTTCCACTTTCACACCACATTTTCTTGCTTTTTATGAACACTTAAGTACTCTGACGTTGTAAAGGGTTTCGTTGGAATTCACTGCAGAAAATTTGTCTGAAGATGCAGTTTATGCATTTAATGGGATTTTGCAATTGATGTGGATTAAAATGCATTTTTGAAGTTACAACATTGTTGCACATCCAGTTTATTCCAACTTTAAAACTTAACATTGAGAGCATCAGAAGAGAGTCTAGTCTTGGACCAATCAAAAAGTAAAGCACACCAAAATCAAAGGCTTCACAAAACAACCAATCTTTACTTTATCTTCTTTGGTACGTTCATCCTGTGTCTGTCTGATTATTCCTTTAACTTTTTGTTCTTTTTAAAACACAGATAGGAGATCTTATTTACCTTTTTTATGCTGACGTTTCGGCCATCACTGTGGCCTTCTTCAGAGCTAAGCTGCTGAAAGCAGCTTCACTTCCGCTTCCGTTTATGTGCGGGCAGCAGGGGACGACGATATCGCCCCCTGCTGCCCGCGCTGTCCTCCTCGATGACACAGTCCCATGCGTGGTCTAACGTGTATACTCCGTCGTCCCTGTTCATGGTCCCATGTCCACGTCTCCTTATCTCGATAGCTTCCCTTATCCATCTCTTGTATTTATGTTGTTCGGTGTTGACAATCCTTGTTCTGTCCCAGTCCATGATGTGATTTTCTCTGGTGCAATGGTCTGTGACTGCTGATTTCCTTATTGTGTTCTCTGCTTCTTGTTTTGCTGCTCTTGTGTGTGTTCTGCTTGTCTCTTTTTCACATTCTTTTCTGTGTTCTGCTGTTCGTGTGTCAAGTTGGCGTCCTGTTTCTCCTATATATGTTTTATTGCATAATTTGCAAGGGATTTCGTAAATGACTCCGCATTTTTTTCCTGCTGGGATCTTGTCTTTGGGGTGTACCAGTCTTTTTCTAACTGTTGTGTATGGTTTGATTGGTGTGTTTATCTTGTGTTTTCTCATTGTTGCTACTATTTTTTCTGTCGTTCCTTTGATGTATGGGAGGGTTATTACTGGCTTTGGTTCCTGTTTCTCTGGGTTTTTCTTTCTTTTTGGTTGTTCTATTCTTTCTGCTCTTGTTTGTTGTTTCCCTCTACTAATCGCCCATGCTGGGTATCCACAGGTTCTTAATGAGTTGTGTATGTGCCTGTTTTCTTGACTGCTGTCTTGTTTTTCTGTTATAATTTTCGCTCTGTTGTATAATGTTCTTATCACTGACATTTTGTGTATCGTGGGATGTTCTGATGTCCATAGTAAATATTGATCTGTGTGCGTTGGTTTTCTGTATATATTTATTTTAAGCGTTCCATCTTGTTTTTTGCTAATTTCCATGTCCATGAATGTAATACTGCCCTCCGTTTCTTCCTCATATGTGAACTTAATGTTTCCTGTGTCGTCTATGTTGTTTAAATGCTCTGTTATTGCTTGTGTTTGTCCTTCGGGTATGATTTCCAATATATCATCTACATATCGCTTCCATAACTTTATTTGACAGTTTTCGGGTGTAGTGGTTAATGCTTTTTGTTCCAAATCTTCCATGAAAAACTCGCAGAGGGTTGCTGATAACGGATTTCCCATCGCGAATCCTTCCAGTTGTCTGTATATTGTCTCGTTGTAAATGAAATATGTAGAATTTGCCACCAGTTTTATTAGCTGTGCTATGTCCTCAATTGTTAGATTTGTTCTTTTTCGTAGGGTTTTATCTTGTCTGAGTCTGTCTATTACTATATCTATGGTTTTTATTGTTGGTGTCTTAGTGAAAAGAGATGTGACGTCATGTGATACTAGTATGTCTCCTTTTTGCAGTGTGATCTTTTTTAACTCCTTTGATAACTCTATAGTGTTCTTACAGTGTTGTTCTGTGTTTCCTAATANATCATCTTTGGTACGTTCATCCTGTGTCTGTCTGATTATTCCTTTAACTTTTTGTTCTTTTTAAAACACAGATAGGAGATCTTATTTACCTTTTTTATGCTGACGTTTCGGCCATCACTGTGGCCTTCTTCAGAGCTAAGCTGCTGAAAGCAGCTTCACTTCCGCTTCCGTTTATGTGCGGGCAGCAGGGGACGACGATATCGCCCCCTGCTGCCCGCGCTGTCCTCCTCGATGACACAGTCCCATGCGTGGTCTAACGTGTATACTCCGTCGTCCCTGTTCATGGTCCCATGTCCACGTCTCCTTATCTCGATAGCTTCCCTTATCCATCTCTTGTATTTATGTTGTTCGGTGTTGACAATCCTTGTTCTGTCCCAGTCCATGATGTGATTTTCCAAAAAGAAAGAAAAACCCAGAGAAACAGGAACCAAAGCCAGTAATAACCCTCCCATACATCAGAGGAACGACAGAAAAAATAGTAGCAACAATGAGAAAACACAAGATAAACACACCAATCAAACCATACACAACAGTTAGAAAAAGACTGGTACACCCCAAAGACAAGATCCCAGCAGGAAAAAAATGCGGAGTCATTTACGAAATCCCTTGCAAATTATGCAATAAAACATATATAGGAGAAACAGGACGCCAACTTGACACACGAACAGCAGAACACAGAAAAGAATGTGAAAAAGAGACAAGCAGAACACACACAAGAGCAGCAAAACAAGAAGCAGAGAACACAATAAGGAAATCAGCAGTCACAGACCATTGCACCAGAGAAAATCACATCATGGACTGGGACAGAACAAGGATTGTCAACACCGAACAACATAAATACAAGAGATGGATAAGGGAAGCTATCGAGATAAGGAGACGTGGACATGGGACCATGAACAGGGACGACGGAGTATACACGTTAGACCACGCATGGGACTGTGTCATCGAGGAGGACAGCGCGGGCAGCAGGGGGCGATATCGTCGTCCCCTGCTGCCCGCACATAAACGGAAGCGGAAGTGAAGCTGCTTTCAGCAGCTTAGCTCTGAAGAAGGCCACAGTGATGGCCGAAACGTCAGCATAAAAAAGGTAAATAAGATCTCCTATCTGTGTTTTAAAAAGAACAAAAAGTTAAAGGAATAATCTTTACTTTTTAGATCAAAAACATTAATGATCTTCACTGAGATGAACATAATTGCATCTACCTTTCCTTTAGATGAGAAACATCACAGAAACTTTAATGAAACCTCTGGAGAAGTTCAGAAAAGATCAGATCGGTGCAGTAAGGGTAATGTATGACTGTTCTTTTCTTTTTCTCAGTGTGTCTAATAGATCTGCTGAGGTATTTGCTGCATGTTAATAATTAAAATGAGTTTCTGTTTTATTAAACTAATTGTGAAACACATCAGGTTTGGACTTTTTGATTCTCTTCCAAAATAATCTTCATCTTTTTCTTTCTTTCTTCTCAATTTTCTCTTTTTAAGGCGGAAAGAAAAAAGTACGACAAAGAAACGGATAAGTACTACAGCTCTCTGGAAAAGCTTTTAAATATGTCTGCAAAGAAGAAAGAGCCACAACTACAAGAGGTATTTATCTTTAACTCTCAGATGGAAAATGAAACACACACAAAACCTTATTTTTATGACAGAAAGATGAACAGAAATCTTTGTTTTGTTTGTTTTTGTGTTTGGGGGAGCTGTAAGGAAGTGGCTTGTTAGCAGCACCTGGTGAACAGTCTCAACGTCGGTGCCAATCAGTGGTTTACATCTCCTCTTTATAAAGGAAATGTGTTTTTTTTTTGGTACTATACCACCGAGAGCAATAGTGGCTTAAGCAGCTGTTGGTGCAAAAACTGTGTGGCATCAAAACGTTTAGAGAATTCAGCAGTCTCTTACGAAACAACGTTTTTGTGTGTTCTTGTGTTTGTGACTCTTGAAGCTGCAATAGCAAATCTGCAAAACAAGCAAAACACCATGCGCTATCATCCCTGGGCCTCGTCCCCCTGGTATGGGAACATGCATTGCCCGAGTAAACAAGAGAGCATTGTGGGGTAGTATGGGTGCTTGAAATAATTGAAAATGCTTGAATTTCAAAAATGTGCTTTCAAGGTATGGAAAGTGCTTGATTTATATAAATATATATATATATATTCTAATATTCTAGTTTTAAACACGTTTTTAAACACAGAGAGTGTACTGCACCTTTTTAAATCACTTTCATAACTTTCCACAAATTGACTCCTCTAACAGAAACACACCTCTGTTTTATGTTTGTCCTTATCTTGTTTTTTTTTAAAAATCTGTTCCCCTTAAGTCATATTGACTGTCTCTCACTTCAAACAGCTTTTGAATACTGCGGCACAGCAAATTATTTTGTGCTTTATACATTATCTGTGCTATTTTATATTCAACTAAATCATAGAATTTCAGGATATTTGAATTTATAAATAAGATATTAGTTGGTTCTGTATAGTTTGTTTGATTTATAATTCTTATGGCTCTTTTTTGTAACTTAAAAATAGGAAAGGTATTGGTTTTATATGCATTACACCATATCTTTATACAATAAGTCATGTATGGAAGCAACAATGAACAATAAAGCGTGTGTAATGATTTCTTGTTCAGGACATACTTTGTTTTATACAGAATAGCAATGATTTTTGACATTTTTGTTTTCACATGATTTATGTGAGACTTCCAGTTAAGTTTATCATCAATTATCATTCCAAGAAATTTATTTTCGTATACTCTTTCAATTTCAATTCCATTTACCCTAATTTTAGAGACATTTTTCATTTGTCTAGTTCCAAAAATAATAAATTTAGTTTTATTTATATTTAGCGATAACTTATTTACATCAAACTAGTTTTTTAATATATTTATTTCTCCTTCCACTATAGTCAGAAGTCGTTCTAGATTTTTACCTGAGCAATACAGTGTGGTATCATCAGCAAACAACACATATTTGAACAATTTGGAAACATTGCATATATCATTTATATATTATATTAATAATTTAGGGCCCAGCACAGAGCCCTGAGGAGCACCACAAGTTGTCTTCAACTGATTAGATTTTACATTATTGATTTCCACATATTGATATCTATCATCCAGGTAACTTTTCATCCACTTATATTCTATCCCTCTTATACCATATCTCTCCAATTTCTTCATTAATATTGTATGATCAATGGTATCAAATGCCTTATAAGTCTATATAAACACCAACAGTATATTCCTTATTATCAATTGCAGTAGATATCCCTTCTACAAGTTCCATGACTGCCATTGAAGTGGACCTATTCCCCCTAAAGCCATATTGATTTTTACTTAAAAGATCATGCTTTTCAATATATTTATCAAGTCTATTAACAAATATTTTTTCTAAAATTTTTGATAACTGCGGAAGTAGTGATATTGGTCTGTAATTTATAAATTGACACCTCTCTCCACTTTTACGAATGGGAATAACTTTTGCTATTTTCATCTTTGAGGGAAACACACCAGTTCGAAATGACAGATTACAAATGAATGTAAAAGGATTCACTATGTATTCAGTAATATTTTTAACTAATATGTCAATACCGAAACAATCTTTGGATTTTTTATTTTTTAATGTTTTCACAATATCCAGTATTTCTTTCTGCGTTACAGCACCAATAAACATGGAAGACAAATTCCGAGTAACATGTTTAGTTGGTTCGTTATCATTTCTCGACTCTGGAATTTCTTTTGCTAAATTATAACCAACATTTACAAAAAAATTATTAAATTCGTTTGCAATGTCTTTTGTTTTATCAAGCACAATATCTTTATCTTTTTTTAAAGGAATCTGGATCATTTTTATTTTTTGATCCCTTTTTGATTATACTGTTTAATAACCTCCATGTTTCTTGTATATTGCTTCTATTTTGCTCCAGCAGTGTATGGTAATATTCTTTCTTACTTGTTCTTATAATATTTACTAATCTATTCTATATGACTTGTACTTTATTTCAGCATTTTTCGTCCTGTTTTATAAATATCTTATACAATTTTTTTTTCTTTTTACATGCATCTTCTATACTCTTTGTAATCCATGGTTAATTTGATCTATGCTGCTTTCTAGTTGTTTTCATTAAAGGACAGTGTTTTTCATATAGTGAGAGAACAGTTGACAAGAATACCTCATATGCACTATTTGGGTCTTCATTTGCATACACCTCATTCCAATTTTGTTCTTTTAAGTCCACCTGGAGGGCAGCCATGGCTTTTGTTGTTCTATATCGTATCATATCAAATGATTGGTTCTTTTGTTTAGTTTTGATCCCAAAACATTTTTGATAAAGGGCAAAAACAGGAAGATGATCGCTAATATCATTTATAAGAAGTCCACCTACTATTTCATAGTCAATTTTATTTGTAAATATATTATCTATCAATGTAGCTGTATCAATTGTTATTCTACTTGGTTTTGTAATTACGGGGAAAAGGCAGTTACTATACATTGTATTAATAAAATCTGTTGTTTTCTGATGTCCATTTGGATTTAGCAGATCTATATTAAAGTCACCACAAATTATGTGTACGTTTTTATCATTTCAGTTGATTAAGATTTCTGTGTAAAAGGTGTGGGACACTTGTTTAATCAATACATTTGCAGTGGTGCCTAGTAGGAATGAATGCATTGTAAGTTGTACTCTTATGAGGGAAAAAAAGCTTTGGTGCTCCAGTTTCAGGAAGTAGAAAATTGAGTTGAGCTTCAGACGGCAGGATTTGGACTCTTATTTCCTGATATTTGGACATCTTGCCTCTGATTGGCTAACAGCGACTCTACCACTGACTTTGTTTGATCTGCAACGTTGATGTTTTATCTCCACAAATAACACAAGCCTGAAGGAGTTCTGCTGTGTGGTGAAGTTGCTAATGCTAACAGTTAGCTTCTACTAGCCAAGACGTTCTCTGCTGTTTCCTGGACGCTAAACCAACAACAGCCTTCCCCGTCACGAGTCAAGATGGGTGAGTCCATGCGTGGTGCAGGATATTGCATTTTAGACAAATACAAAAGTATCACTTCATTATTATTATTTTTGCTTGTTTTAATCTCCACCATATATTTATAGCTATAATATGTTAGAATATTGTGAAGAGGCATGAAAATTTTTTTTAAGCTAGCTTGTTTTGCAGATTATCCATTGCAGCTTTAAATCTGTGAACATTAGTCTCTCAGTCTGCTCTGTTCTCTCTGACTCTTAAAGTAAAAGAGTCAGTGGTACCAACGCTGACTTCTGTCACACTTTAACATGAAGTCCAAGTGTTTTTCTGACAGCCCATAGTCATAAACTCCATCTGCTGCTACGTCAGCTCTCTGAATAGTATTATAAACACGTTGAAATGTGGGTGAGTAGGTAAGACTTTAGTCTACAAAGTCATTTAAATGCTGATTTAGAGGAGCAAAGTTTCAGTGTCATTCTTGCTGACTTGCTATTTTATGGTTTTGACATTTAGGAAATTCAAGAAATATGAAAACATAGGTGAAACACTTCCTAAAGAACAGTTGACATTTTTACTCAGATATTGGGTTATGTGCAAAACATGAAACAAATGAAGATTTTGTTTTCTTTAAAGCTGGTTAAAAAAAAAAAATAAACAATGTAGCAGAAATAAAATAATCTGAAAAGAGTCACTCTCTTATCCTGGAGAACTTTTTCTACATGTGATTGAACGTCTCATCACTGTGTTTTTTTTGTGACCGAGGTCACTATGACCTGGACTATTGCTGTCTTTCCTGTCCTTGAAGAGCGACTTTTCTTCTTTTGGCCTTCCTCTTCTTCTGCACCTTTTAATAATGTTTCTTTCCTGTTTTGTGTGAGTGTGGTTTAAATAAAATCTTAATCAAGAATCAAAAGATGGAGGATATGGTTTTCATGCAGCCATCAGAGACAAGTTTGTTACTCAAACATATTTTTAAAATCATTCTTACCAACTGTTGATGTCTTTTTTATAGTAATGTAGCAGCATTGCGTTAAAATCTTCCAGTTTTTCCAACTGCATGTTTGAGTGCCAAACACACCCCTCTGTGGCTATAATTATCACGGTGTGTGTTCTCCACCTCTCCAGGCAGATGTCCAGGTGGATACCCTAAGACAGAACTTTCAGGAGGAGTCACTTCATTATGTGTGTAAACTGCAGGATATCCAAGAAAAAAAAAAGTTTGAGTGCGTGGAACCGGTGAGTAACCATGAATACGGTCAAAGGAGTATTGTTTTGAGATTACCTTTAAAAATCTTCAGTGCATCTCATATTAAAAACCATTAGATGGGTCTTGCATGCACAAAACGTTGACGTGTTAAATTACTTGTACTGATGCAGGTGTGTTGTTTCTTTTCCTCTGCTCGGATCTTACAATTGCAAAACTTTTTTCTTTTTAGATGCTGGCTTTCTTTCAGACCCTATTCACCTTTTATCACCAAGGTTATGAGCTTGCCAAGGACTTTGATCATTATAAAAGAGCACTGCAGATCAATATTCAGAATGTAAGAAATGTTCTTGTTTTTTATCTTATTTATAATTGAATAAAAGTTGTTTTTAGTTGTCTGTTTCAGGTTGAATAGGTGTGCCTGCTTCAATTTTACTGTCAAATTTTGGAGCGAATGCGGGATTTTTAACTTCCTAAAAGTATTTATTCATTGCACTGGTTTATCTTTAATTACATCCTTACATTTTGCCTTTCTTCCAACTATTATAAAACTCATTTTATAAAGTTGAAGGGCCTTTCTGTCAAAGCCCAGGAGTTTTTTTTTTTTTTAAGGCAGAAGCCTTTGTTTTGAAAGGTCACCTTAAAGTGGATTAAAGATTGACTTCCTGGAGTGTGTTTGCTCTCTCTCTCGCTCTCTCTTCCAGACGAGGAGTCGGTTCGAGGGAACACGATCTGAGGTGGCAGATCTGATGAAAAGAATTAGCGAGACACCCCAAGTATACAGACAGACCAGCCCTATTAGTTTTGAAGGCTACCTCTATGTTCAGGAAAAACGTAAGGCTTAGATATTATACTACTATTGTACTGTATCCCAGTGTTCCTCATCGTGAGAAGATTATCTGCAAAACTTATGAAAGATAATGAGGATGACTGATGTAGCCGGGCAAGCATCCTGTTTATGTAAATGTAGAGTCTGGCCACAACCCAATGACAAATCGTAAGGGCGGATCTACGGTTGTCTTTCAAACTCTCTGCATGCAATTGACCTTTTGCCGAGCCCCGCCCCCCTTAGTTACTGTTGCCAAGTCCGACAATAAGTGGATCAAATACTGCAGCTCCGCAGATTTCCACGATGGAAAGAAGTAGACAGATGCGTGTCAGCGACATTTTTTGGAGCAATTCCTCCTCAATATCATCCAGATTGAGGCAAAAAGGGTTACAGAAGCGTAGCAGGGAACAAGGACTTGGGAGTTTCGGGGAAGGCGGCGTCCGGGATCAAGTGGATCGGTGAGCGGTAGCGGCGATGCGGTGTCCCTGTGAGCTGTCAGATGATCTGAGCTGCAGGCAGCTCTAAAAGCTCCCGGTGCTCTGCATCGCTCCAGTTTATCATCTCAGCTGGTTCTGTTCACAAAAAGAAACGTAAGCCCGTGTTTACTTTCATTTTCAATAGTTCCCGGCCGGAGCTCGGCATTAATTCATCACGTGATCATGACACCACCCGCTGTTGCGCCAAGGCTTAATGTGCGTTTATAAGACACACGGTTGAGGTAATATTACGCTGATTTAAAATGGTCTTGGATAGTCTGGGAGGCGGACCTCCGCCCAGCCGCGGGCGGGGGGAGCACTAATGCTTGACTGTTGCTGGTTGAGCTTGATGAGGAGGTTCTGAAGGGAAACGAAGGGGACACGACTACTATCGAGGCTAATGCTTAGTAGTATAAATTAGGCTTAGCTTCATCATTTTGTTTGGCGTTGTCGGATAGTAACGGTTGCTATGATTTGTGATTGGACAATAGCCATTCTGGGGGCGGGGCCGGCGAAAGGCTAATTGGACAGAACTAGGACCAATCAGAGCAGTGAACAACTTGACCTATTCATAGCTATGGGAACAAGTCAATGGGACAGTCCGTCGTAGACCGTTGAACAAGAAGAAGCAAATACATTCTTTTTATGTAAATGACTTAAGTACCTCTATCTGCTCATGTCTCAAAGAAAAGGCCAAGTCTAAATCATCCAACGTTGATACCAAAGTTGTTCCTGAGCTTTGTAGTTTTTGTCCGTCGCAGCTCTGGTGCCAAGCCCGCCCAACCCAACGTCTCCCTAAAAACATAAGAGTGATATGATTGGCCGTAACTAAAATTGTTGGTCTAGATTTCTAAGCAATGTTTGATGTGCATGCTGTGTTGTTTGTCTAGGACCACCTCCTTTTGGTTCAAGCTGGGTGAAGCGCTACTGCACATTCGTCAAAGAGCAGAAGATCCTGCACATGGTGACGTTTGACCACAGATCAGGTGGAAAGATTGTGAGTACCACTGAGTCATGTTAATGTCATACATTTTATTTATCCCTGCTGTTTATTTCATCATCACCAAGAACATTCTGAGTGTGAACTGTAAGCATTTCTTTTTTCAGGGCGAGACGGAATCCATCACTCTCAAATCGTGTCTCCGTAAAACGACCGACATGTTGGACAGGAGATTCTGCTTAGACCTGGACATAACAGATCGGTACGGTAGCGCTTCACCCTGTTTGCAAATAAAAAACAAAATTTTGTGTTTTCACTATGTCTCACAGGTGTGATATCAAGTTAGGGCCACTCATTAAATAAAAAAAAAATTTGAGAAGTTAATTAAAGTTTAAATGCTGAGAAACACTTTAAAATAATATAAGTCAAGCCCAACGATAAACCCCTAACTTTTCCAGTAAGGTTGGGTGATTGGACAAATGTATCGATCGTCAGCAATAGTCTGAACCCTTTGCCTGATGTTTTTTTTTATTTTTTTCTACAAGTGTTAGAATTAGTCTTGCAGATGGGACATTACAGACTTCCAGGTCAAATCAGCATCTTTTTTCATCACTCGTTCTATGTACTTAAACATATTATACGTGTGATTTCAGTGATGTATGGCAATCACAGATGCAATCATAGCTGTAGACACAGTAAACACTTACTTGGAAATTCAAAATAATGTCTTACTCACTATTCAAAGCCTCATATCGCTGACGGAATAGAGCCATCTTGAGCACAAAGTGTAGGTCGAACCTATTACGGTGCAGTTTATTGTTGATTAACGCATCAAATAGCCAACAGGAGCCAATGAAATTCAGGAAAGAACAATCTCACACGAGGACCCCTTGTGGTCTTCTTCCGCAAAAAAAAGTAAGAAAGATTTTGATTGGTGGATAGCTGCGTGCAGTGTTTGTCAGGCCCACAAAACATCTAAACTGTGAGAACATATCATCATTTTTGAGCTGAGGAATATCATTTAGAAAAATGTTCATATATATATATTGCCTAACCTTATTTTCCAGTATTTCTTCAGTGTTTTACTAATATCGTAACAACCCAGGAGTTCGAATGAAGGCAACTGAACTTTGGTTTCTTGAAGACGTTTCGTTTACCATGACCTGGATGACTCAGAACCTTCACCAGCATATCATAACAAAGATTCATGGGTGTACTTCTACTAGCTAAACTACAAAATAACACTATGAATTTTCTTGGATCAGTTTGGTGGTTTAGTCTTTACGCCTGCACCAAAGGTCCCAAAACGTCCTTCAATCCTCCACAATAAGAGACTCAAACACACACAAACTGTTAAACACTACAAAACACCTGAATCATGCGTGTTATTTTCCTGTTTCTGCATCCTACACCGTAGGAACTTTGAGCGGTTAGGAATAAGTTGTGTACATTTCCAGATGCAAATTATAATATTTAGAAGCATAAAAGGAATACAGTATAATATACTCCCTGGTTCCTCTTGTTTAGCATCCACAGATCATGTAAATGTAACCTCTGTTACATTTGTTAGTTAAAGAGCTGATCTTCACACACTTCCAGCTTGTTGCTGTGTGCTTTGGATAGCAGAGAACACTCATCACACCCTCCTGTAACAGATACCCCATTCTGTCTCACAACTTAATCGTGCTTAGCACTTCCTCTGTAGTATTAATAGAATTGAAAGTTGAGCATGCACATGCATTCTGACTGCCTCGTGTAACTGTATATCCATCTAGTCCTAAATGAATGCTGGTGTCATGGGGCTCAGGTTTGAAGTTAGAGTAAATCCAAAGGGCATGCGTCCTTTGACTGGGAGTATTTTGTTATCAGAGAGGACAGTAAACTCATCAGATGTTGCATGTTGGCTATGAAATCCCCCCCGTGCCTTACCGTACTGAAACTCTGAGGCCTGTCCTGCAGGCCGGGGACGGTGCTCACTGTGCAGGCCCTGTCAGAAGATGACCACAAGCTTTGGATGCAGGCCATGGGTGGGAAGGAGCCTGTGAGTCAACTTCTACCATTTCACCATCTGCCACACACGCATGTCTAATTTAACCGTCACTGCTGTCTTATAATACAGCTATGTCAGATTAATGTAAAATGTTGTGTTGATAATTCAGTTTTACTTTGTTCATCAGATTGGTTTGGGTTATTTTGGTGGGACTCAGTCTAAAGAACGGGGAAGTAAGTTTCTGGCTGCACCACATTTTATATTTATGAAATTATTAAACAAAATAATAATTTAAACCTATTATTTTCACTCTTAGTCGATGCCCAGTTGGACGACGTGGGATTAAGCTTTATGAAGAATTCCATCACTGCAATAGAATCAAGAGGTGAGTTTCAAAGCTTGGCTTTTAATTGGGTCAGTTAAAACATCTGGAATAGTGATCAGGAACAGCTGATGTTTGTGCAGTTTCTGTTTTTATGCACTAGGGGGCAGGATTTCTCCAGTATTTGAAATAAAAGACCAACTAGCAGGTGCTGCAGGCAGCTTGTATTGTGGATATTCAAATGCTTTTCTTGTGTAGAATTAATGGTCTGAATTAATTAGCTTCAGTGATTTTCTGACCTCCTTTTTTAGGGGAAAAATGGCCTAGTTCCTCTTATTCCATTGCTTCATGACTCCGGTTTGAATTATAAAAATGTTTGTAGTGTAATGTCCTGTAACACATCTTTATTAGTTTGTATTTGCTGTTTATTTTTATGTCTTCTTAGGTATTAATGACCAGGGTCTGTATCGAGTTGGGGGGGTGAGCTCCAAAGTGCAGAAACTTCTCTCGTTAAAGATTGGTAAGTGGTTCATTATCATGACTCTCTCTGGGTTTAAAATTCATTTACAGCTTTCCATAAGTTGATTGTGTGAAATGATGTTTTTCTTATGAGGGTCTGCTGTTAGTACGATAGGAAAAAAGTTCTGAAAATAAGGCATGACTCAGCTAATCTGAGTCATGCAAACTTTCCCTAAAATCCAAGTATCAGTGTGAGACTTTGCCTCCCAGACAGCCAGACCTGGTCTGTCCTCTTGGTATTCTTATGCTTTTTTTGGGTTTTGCTTCATCAACACAGCGCTAAGCCAGGCCTCTCATGATCTCGTGGCAGGCTCATTCTGTCAGCTGCCTCTCTCCATCGTCTTTTATGCATCTCACTTGTTTCTATTCCCTTTCAACCAACTTCTTTCCTACAGAGCTTGTCCTCTGTCCTCTCTGTAGCTCAGTGGTTTCCTGCTGTCTCCAGCAGACACCAACTCACTTTCAGCTCTGTGTTCAGAATGACAACAAACTCAGGCAGCCGCCAGACTGACTCAACTCTCTCTCTCTCTCTCTCTCTCTCTCTCTCTCTCTCTCTCTCTCTCTCTCTCTCTCCCTCTCTCATACCATATAGTCTGCCAACCTGCAGCTTCATCCTGTAGACATCATTAACGCTTTCCTTTGCAACTTTGACAAGTCTTTCTTGACTACAGAAGTTTTGATCCCTCTTAAAGTTCCACAGATTAGGAATGAAAAATAAGTACAGATTTAATCCCATCTCTACAGACAAATTAACACCCTCGTGTACATTAATCTGTTTAAAACCCTTTAACATCTTCTAAGTTTCATCCCTCATTCATCAATATAGCCACAGTTCAAGCCACTAGCAGCACACACTGATTAAAGAAATTGCAAAAGAAAAAATCCCCCACAGATCACAGGATAAAGAAAGCCGCCCCTGTTGAATGACAAGCAGGAAGAAACTGTAAAACTGAGCTCCACCTTCAGTCTTTGCTCATTTCTCTGAAAGTGGCTGAAATCAAGGTTTTATTCGACTGTATTAAAGTGTAGAGTGTAATATTTAGAGGTTTATCTAAAATTGAACAAGTTGCATTAAAGCAACATTCTGCAACTTTTACACCTTAAAATTATGCTTTTTTGTAAAGTTTTTGCGTCATCTATTATGTTCATTTTGATACCTGTGATAGTGTTGGGGGGGTTCCAAGTCTGTTTACTGCGCTATACAGTTTTTGAGCTTCGGGTAGCGCCGGAAGTACTGACTGGGTGTCGTTTTACGGCAGCATATGGCAAGCCAAATGGATTTAAAAAGTGCGCGTTCTAAACGCGCGTTATGTCTGCCAAAATGCGCGTCCTGAACGCGCGTTTTGACGCCAAAGGGGGCAAAAACTCACGTGTTCTAAAGGGAGCATTATGTCCGCCAAAACGCGTGTCTTGAACGAGCGTTTTGGCGGACATAATGCGAGTTTAGAATGTGCATTTTTTAATCCCTTTGGCTTGCCATAATTGTATAACGTAGACTCGCTGCAGCAGCGGCAGATTCACCAAAGAAAGCTAGAAATCCCTTATCAGAGGAATCTAGGAAAAGAAAAGAAGAACGTGATAGAGCAAGAGCAAAGACCAGAGTTATTATTGGGCCGTCTTTTCCTGGAGAGCTCTTTTAGAAAGAAAGGCATGAACTACGGACTCTAACCTAGCCGTGCTGCTAATGGCTAGGTAAGTAATAAATGATTTCACCAGGGTTTTTGTGTTTGGTCGGGCATAAAGTTGTTATACAGTCCTGATAAAACTATTTATTCAATGTGTGGAGGTGTAAAGTTTGTTTTCGTTGTTTTGCCTGACATTAGGAATGTAAACATGCCTCTTATGCCCGAGAGAGAGATTTAATGTTACGACAGTGACGTTACGCAGCAAGCCTCTAGAGGGCGACAGAGACCATATAACTGCAAAGTTGCGGAATGCTGCTTTAACCAGTAACTAATAATAACATATATAACTATAACTTAATAAATAATATGATCAAAAGTAACAATTCATCTTTGAGACCAGACCAGATGAGGAAATCATTTATTTTCCATAACAGCAAGATTTTGAAACCAGTATGTTGATAACCTTACAAGGGTTGACTGAGCTCAGTCAAATTTAATTAAAAGCATCCCCAAGTGGAACATCTTTCATTTTCTTAACAGGCTGAAATATTTCAAAATGCAAACAGTTTTGATAAAAGTAAATTAAAATATTACACACAGATGAAGTGTTTTTTTCCTCTTATAATTCCATGTTTAGCATAACTTTTTTAATATTTCACTGTCCTGCCATCTCAACAAGTTAGTGTATTTAATTTTTATTGACACTATGTTTGGTAAAGGCAGAGTTCCAAAAATGTTAGTCTTTTTTCTTCAGAACGAGGACAAGATTTAAAATGACCCACCAACAGTTTTTAAAGTTTGATGATCATCACATCCACAGCCAGATCAAACACACATGCATAAGTAGCCCGTTGGCATCAGTGTCCAACAATGAAATATTAAAACACAAATGTTTCTAAATATTCTGTCTTTAAAGTTTGATGATCAGAGAATTTGTTTTTATTTTAACAAACTTAGACTCTAAAAAATAACGTCAAATTACCACAATGGTCCTCTTAAGTTTCTCACTAAAGCTAGTAAACCTTTTCACTGCTACAGTTTTATAGCTGGTTTTATGATCCAGTGCTGCTCCAAAATTATGTTTCTGAAAGCCTGACCAGACTACTTCAGATGGGTCTTTTAGTGCAAGAGAAGTCTGTTTACACCCCATCAATCTTAAAGGTGCAATATGAAAGAAATTTACAGCAAAATAATCACAAAACACTAATGTCTCAATCGTGTTCGAGCGGTAGCTCAGAAGGTAGAGCGGGTTGTTCAGTAATTGGAGGGTTGTGGGATCGATCTCGGCAGAGAATTCTGCTGTTGTGTCCTTGGGCAAGACACTTAACCCACCTTTCCTGCTGGTGGTGGTCGGAGGGACTGGTGGTGCCTGTGCTCAGCAGCCTTGCCTCTGTCAGTGCGTCCCAGGGCAGCTGTGGCTACAATGTAGCTCATCACCACCAGTGTCTGAATGGATAAATAATGCACTGCAATGTAAAGTGCTTTGGAGTCCTCTGACTCTGAAAGGTGCTACACAAGTGCGGGTCATTATCATTTTAGCGTCCTGCAAATAGCAGAGAACGTCTCAGCTAGTAGAAGCCAACCATTAGCATTAGCAACTTCACCACACAGCAGAACTCCTTCAGGCTTGTGTTATTTGTGGAGATAAAACATCAACGTTCCAGAGCAAACAGAGTCCATGGTAGAGTGGCGTTACTGTTGGCCAATCCGAGGCGAGATCTCCAAATATCAAGAAATAAGAGTCCAAATCCTGTCGTCTGAAGCTCTCCTCTGATGTGGCAATTTTCTAGCTCCTGAAACTGCAGCACCAGAGTTTGTTTCCCCAGAGTATGACTTACAAGGCATTCATTCCTGCTAGAGACCACTGCAAATGTATTGAATAAATGAGTGATCCACACCTTTAAGTATTTCCTACAAAATTATTAAGTTTCATGGTATTAACTGTAGATCATTGTTTACAGTCTGTCCTGCCTTCATACTTCTTGATTCCAGAGCCAATCATATGTGAGCTCGCAAGGATGCCAAGTCTTCCTCGCTAACACTGCTCCAGAATGAAAGACAGTAAAAGAAGTGGCCTAGAAGCAAAAGAAAGAACCCACAGATATAACCAAAAGAAAGTGAAACAATTTTAATTTGACTCTATCGGGTAAAAAGGCTAATGTTGCGCTAACATCCATCCATCCATCCATTTTCTTCCGCTTATCCGGAGTCGGGTCGCGGGGGCAGTTTAAGGAGGGAAGCCCAGACCTCCCTCTCCCCAGCCACTTGGGCCAGCACCTCCAGGGGAATCCCAAGGTGTTCCCTGACCAGCCGAGAGACATAATCTCTCCAGCGTGTCCTGGGTCTTCCTTTGGGTCTCCTCCCGGTTGGACGTGCCCGGAAAACCTCACCAGGGAGGCGTCCAGGAGGCATCCTAATCAGATGCCCGAGCCACCTCAACTGGCTCCTCTCGATGTGGAGGAGCAGCGGGAGCGGCATGTTGCGCTAACAATTAGAAAAAAATAGTCGGCTCTAAAACTATCTTAAGCTACTTTTTTTCAATTACCAACAACTCAATATTCCTGTGAGATGTATTTATCTACTTACCAACTTACTGTGAATGACTCGTCTTCGCTCGTCATCTTGAATCTTCTGGTGCTGATCCATAACTGGCAACAGCTTATGAGAGCAGACTTGGTTGTTTTGAAACATGGACTGCAGTTCCCAAATTTGACCACAGGATGTCAGTCTTACTTCATGCACCTTTAAATACAAACACACACCTGTCTACAAATACTCAAGCTGACATTAAACAGGTCATTTTTGTTGGCTATTCAGCCAGAGAAACCCACAGTCCTGCAGCTTGGGATGCAAAGGTGAAATTAGAAAATTACTAGCATCAGACCACCTCTCACCCATCAGTGTTGTGACTCAGACTCTATGAAATACAAGAACCATACTCAAACTCCTCTCTGACTCATTGCATTTCCACATCTTCCTTAATTCATCTGAGGTTTCTTAAGGTGTGACTAAAGCTCCCTGAATTTTCAGCACAACACACCTCCAGAGTCCCTGTGGAGTCGGTGAAGTAGTAAGGGATTAATTAAACTTCTAATGAGTATAGAACTAGCAGCTCTCTACGAAACTCCAACTTCTTTCCACATCCACTGGGAATACGCTCAGCCTTCCAAGGCTACCAGCAACGCTTTTATCCTCATATGGCTAATTACAAGTCACATATTTATATTACTTATTTGAAGTTTCTAGGCTGAACACAAAGTATCACACAAGTCTTTGGCTTTGTTATAAATGTACAGAGTAGTTGTTGATGCTTTTTGCTTCTCATTCAAATACTTTTTTTTTACAATAATGATTTGTGTGATGGTTCATTTAGATGAGAAGAGTAACGAAGTGGATCTATCAACCAATGAAGACTGGGATGTCAAGACAATAACCAGTGCATTAAAGCTTTATCTGAGGTACACACACACACACACACACACACAGACACACACACACACACACACACACCTGTAAATCATTTGCTGTTTTTTGTTTTAATATTTTTAACATGTTAGCAACTTATCAAACTGTTCATTTCATTTAAACTTATTAAAGCCATACTATGTAACTTTTTCATATTTTTAAATAATCAAAATATCCACATAGTTTAACACTGAAATCACTGTAAAGGCCCATAAAATAACATTCAAATTTAGGTCAATGGAGCGATCTTATTATGGTTGAGAAAGATGTACAGTTAAGGCGGTGTTTGGACTAGCTGTTAGCTCATCAGTCCCGTTAAGCAGAAGTCTTTTTCTCTGAGCAGAGGCTCCTCAGATGGTAATTATGTAAACCGTCATAATGGCCAAAAAAACAATCATTTAACATTGGTGTGATATGATACATTGTTGATAATTACATCTTCATTTATGCCAATATAACTACATTTCTGAGAGAAAAAAGAAATCAAAAGTCAAAAGATAGATATTTCTCATCATTCCGTGGGACATTTGGCGCTATCTAAACATTGTTCAGGCTGCATCCACATCCATATTATTTAACCTGCTGGTATAAAGCAGGTCAAGTGCTTCAGTTTCCTGTTAAGCTAAATACTTTTGGCAGTGATCCAGCTGCAGCGTGAATGTACCTTCAGATGAACTTGGCCGTCTCAAACGCATGTGCCTTGTAATTCCATCCCCTAGCCTAGTCACATTAATCATTGCTGTGTGCAGCCCCTATAAAACAGTGTGCCAGCTATTTCTGTCCCTCTTCCTCACTTCTACTTTCCTCCTCCACCTTCAAACCACCCCCTCCCTCCTCACCATTTCTGTGCAGGAGCCTACCTGAGCCACTGATGACCTATGGACTTTACAAAGAGTTCATCAGCCCTGCAAGTAAGTTTCATCTCTATTAGGATCAAGATCCTGAACAAACACCCATTTAGACATGTAATGTTAAAATAACAAACGGTCACTTTACCAACTTTTGCTCAACTTTATGTTTTAAGAAGAAGTTGGTAGAAGCATCTGACTTTATCAGTGAAAAGTGGCATTTATTGAGTTATGATGCGTGCAATTGGTAAAAATGGTAAATGGCCTGTATTTGTATAGCGCCTTCTTAGGGTTCTACAACCCCTCAAGGCACTTCACAACACAATCAGTCATCCACCCATTCACACACACACTCACACACTGGTGGGGATGAGCTACAACGTAGCTACAGCTGCCCTGGGGCGCACTGACAGAGGCGAGGCTGCCAAGCACTGGCGCCACCAGTCCCTCCGACCACCACCAGCAGGCAAGGCGGGTTAAGTGTCTTGCCCAAGGACACACAGCAGCATTCTCTGGCCGGAGCCAGGATCGAACCTGCAACCTTCCGATTACTGGACAACCCGCTCTACCTCCTGAGCTACTGCTGCCCAATTAATGCAATTAACTCCTGTGTTGTCACGCTTTGTTTCAGAAATATGTCAGATAAATATTCACATTTGTAGTTTATTCCCACTTCTTGAAACAGCTATGCGACTTATACCTATTCGTATTTGTTAGATCTATGATTTATACCACTATTATCAACTCTAGTCATACATTTTTATGAACCATCTTGTGTTTTACGCGTCATTAAAGTAACATTGAGCAGTATCCTGCTGGTTGAAAGTGGAATTACAACTGTCGTAAACAACCCTGCTGCAGCCTGCTGTAGCCAGTGCTAATAACGAGCTAACACTACTGTCACTACCCGATCCGTACTGGAAACCCGATCCGTACCACGCATGCGCGAATGTTACGTCACTTCCTCTCTTTGCCAACATTGCGACAGTGACAACAGCTCTGCCTTCTTTTCGACTGAGGGACGTTTAAACAATGGAAACCTCCGTATACAAACAAATTCATGCTAAATCTGGATTTAACAAATGGTTAACCTATGAATACCTTTAGAAAATATTTTCAAACATTAGTTTTGCAACATTGTGAAAATGAACACTATGTCAGCAAGGGGCAGTATCCTCATACACTGTGGAGTAAACTGCCATTAAACAAAACAGAAGAAGAAGAGAACATCTGCACATGCGCAGTACGGATCGGGTAGACCCGATCTGTACGGTCTGACGTTTTCTTTTTTTTTTGTTTTTATCTACATTATATTTAAATGTTTCAATATTGCAAACATTTTAAGAGATACCTATTATTTTTAACATCTTAACAGATACTCTGACCTGTAACTATCGTAAAATGCGTCGACCGGAAGTAGACGCCTTTCACGCATGCGTGGTACGGATTGGGTTTCCGGTATGGATCGGGTAGTGACAACTACCATGAGCCAACTAGTACTAAAATTAACCACAAAGTAAAAAGATCCACACTGTTGGACAAAAAAATATTACTTACAAGTCCAGGAGCAACAAAGCCAGGTCACCATCAGTCCGTGATTTTGTAGCCTCCTTTAGCTCCCTCAAACTAGTGTAGGCTGTGCCGATTTTCACTCTGGTTTTAGCTCTTTGTTTTGCCTCCAAAGACATTACTCTTTTTTTTTACTTCCAGGCTCCACCATGATGCCCACAGAAAAACAAACTTCTTTTTCTTCTTCTTGTGCTTTTCATTGACGATTGGTGAACTCAAAATGCTAACTGCTAGCATTACAGCTAACAGCCTAAAAGAAGGACACATACCCGCTCCACAAAACTATCAAGTGTGGTTTTTGTTCAGCAGAGGGCTGCAGAGTGGTGTCAAATATGAAACTGGTCAAGTTTCTAACCCAACAATCACTGAGATCAATGTTATAGCTTTAGCTCAAAGTTAAAAAAACTATCGTTACTTTAAATACACCATTAATGAAGAATTTGGAGATTTCAGATCATCATGTCCGGTAACCTTCAGCAACAAAACATAATTTTGTTCACCCAGAAAATAAGCAGTTTGAAAAGGTTTTGAAGCAAACCAAACTTGAATCTTTTTTTTTTTTTTACCAGAAGTGCCTTAATTGGATCAGGTTGATGTTTTTATCAGGCGCTCGCAATGCCCTCCTAACGAGGGGGGAAAAATGGATTAGTAATGAATAATTTTTTGTCTCGATGGATGACAGCAGCCATAAGAAGCTTTTTCCCGTGTTTAAATCCTTGTCGTTCCCATAGTAATGATATTTTGTGTGTGCTGCTGTGTGGGCGTTCAGATGCCCGTGTGTGAGGAAATGTTTAGGGGATGATCTCTGAGGTTTTTAACACAACCCATTTACACGAAAGCGACAGCAACGCAGTGCTATCTCCCCCCGCCAGCCTGATGGTCCCTGCTGCCAAATTCCGAGGGTTCAGCTCATCACACCTCGTCTTCGTTTATCTGAATAAGAATATGCCTTCTTACAATAATTACGCCTTTACACCCAAGGGTGATAGCCTCTCGTTATTGTCTTCAAGCATCTTTTGCTAATTTCCTCCTTCTGTCCAGAAAACTTAAGTTTTTTTTAATTTTCATTGATAGAGTTCTCAGACTTCCTCGATGTATTTTCACCTCCAAATCTGTTTGGATCAACTGTGTGTATGTTGTTGCATCATCTGTTTAAAGTGTCATATTTGAGCTGAACAGCGTTGGCTTTTTGCCACTTCATGATCTCACAGAAATCCTTGTAGATTAAATTGAGTGCACTGCTGTTTTTTTTTTAGAGGGGGATAGTCCTGAGTCTCGCATCCAAGCCGTCCACTGTTTGGTCCACAAGCTACCGGAGAGGAATCGACAAGTCCTTGGGCTACTTATGAAGCATCTGGCCAAGTGAGTGGTCATAGTTCACCCAATCTCCGCCTCCTCTCTCTCAGTTCTCTCTTTCTGCTCTTCATGTCTATCTCCTCGTTCTCACTCCGCATGCTTTTTCTCTCCATCTCCCTCACTCCCACTCTCTTCACTCCCCCTTCCCTGCTGTCACTCCATCTCTCTCTGTCTACCCAGTGACTGCTGGCTGACAGAATTGACTTTTTTTTGCCTTTTCTTGGGTCATTTTCATGCGTATTCAAGGGTATTTAAAGGACAATGGTGCCTGCTTTGTACACAGTCGTAAGAACTCCAACACTCAAATCAGGCTTTCTCTTCAGAGTACTTTATACACTCTCCAAAATACCATTGTTACACATCACTTCTTTTGGTAAATTGGATAGGAAGAAAGATTTAGGCAATAATCTTACCTAACATTACAAGGTTTTACCTCAGCAAGCTTTTTATAAACCAAATATGAGCAAATTGAAGATAAGTAAATAATCCCTCTTCCCTGAGGCAGTAAAAGTCTGGTGGATCTTATTTCATAGAAACCCACTGCAAAATCAGGGACTGGTAAAAAGGCAGCGCTATTGAAATTGAATTTGGATTATCCAGCGTGAAATTCTCCAGACTGGAGACTTGAATATTTTTCTGAAGTTGGCGTGTGTGCATGTCCTGCAGGGGAAGGAAGCAAAGCCAGAATTTCACACTTCTATCTGAAATGGTTTCAGAGATGTTATAAATGTGAGTTGTCACCAATGTTTTTGTCTTCAAAGGCATCCTTTGAAGCTATTTAAACTGTCTCTCTGCTGCGGTGACACATATCATCTTAATTTGACTGTGAAATCTCTTCGCATGTCCAGATAGATAACTGAAACAAATATTTTCTTCTCTGTTTTTTTGACCACCTCAAAGATAGAGCATCATCAAGAGAGAATGTCCCAGTTTTGAAACATTTGTGTTTCAAGATATCATTGTTGGACACTGATGGCAACGGGCTACTTATGCAAGTTGTTTGTTTCATCTGGCTGTGGATGTGATGAACCGTAACCACGCGGTGCTGCGGAGGTTCACTGAGAAACGTTAAATACGTTTCACATGCATGCTGAACTTGAAAATAGTCCTCTACCCCTATTGTCTGCAATAGTAACTGAAAGAAAATAGACGGGGAAACCCTCAGGTCAGAAAACGTCTTTTCTACGTAACAGGGAACTATTTGCATTCATAGACTCACGATTGGAGAAGGCTGTGTCGATTTAGCGGCGAGGAGAGCAGAGCGTGCCTTGGCTAGTAGAAGCTAACCGTTAGCATTAGCGACTCCACAACATGGCAGAGCTCCTTCAGGCTTGTGTTATTAGTGGAGATAACACACTGTTGCTTTTTCTACCCAAGAATAAAGAGCAAATGGTGGCAGTGGAAGCATTGCTTTGCTGTTAGCCAATCAGAGGTGAGATTTTAACAAGTAAGACTCCAAATCCTTCCATTTTTATTAAATTCTGCTTCCTGAAACAGCAGAGCTTTTTTTCCACGGAGAGCTACTCACAAGGCATTTATTCGTACTAGAGACCACTGCAGATTTACTGAAATAACGAGTGTATGCCCACTTTAAATGATAAATGAGCCGCACTTGTATAGCGCCTTTCAGAGTCAGAGGACTCCAAAGTGCTTTACCTTACAGTGTATCATTCATCCATTCACCCACACATTCACACACTGATGGTGATGAGCTACAGTGTAGTCACAGCTGCCCTGGGGCGCACTGACAGAGGCGAGGCTTCCGAGCACAGGCGCCAGTCCCTCCGACCACCACCAGCAGGCAACGTAGGTTAAGTGTCTTCCCAAGGACACAGCAGCAGCATTCTCTGCTGGGAGCCGGGATCGAACCCACAACCTTCCGATTACTGGACAACCCGCTCTACCTTCTAAACTACTGCTGCCCCACATTAAGGCAACATTGTGCCTACAAATTTGCCTTTAGTATAAATGTTGGCGTGACTACGACCATAGTGCAGTTCATCACCAGCTAAATAAAAAAATCCAAATTTTGTGGCAAGGCCACTCGACACCCACCCGGGTTATGGCTGACCTTTCATTGTAGCAGGTTCATCTTGTGTTACGAAGAGATCCTTGGCTGAAGTTTTCTTTTCTTTTTCAGCGTGGCAGCGCACAGTAAAGTGAACCTGATGACCGTGGCCAACCTGGGTGTGGTGTTTGGTCCCACGTTAATGAGGCCACAGGAAGAGACCGTTGCTGCCATCATGGATCTTAAATTTCAAAACATTGTGGTGGAAATTCTCATTGAACACCATGAAAAGGTAACGCCCAAAAGCTGAATTTCCTTAGAGCTGCATGAACTATAATATCACTACATCTGATACAGCAAACAAAGTGTCTCTTTATAAATTATTATTTTTTTATGGGGTATCAATTCACTAAAATAGAGTCATTGTTCTGTTTCACTTTTTTTTATTTTTATTGTTGGTTATAACCAAACTCATGACTCCAATACAAATTCCAGTTTATTATCCTGGTCCCATTTGCTATCCAGAGGTGTTTTTGCCTGAGACGAAATGTCCCAGGCAACACGAGCTAAAATGAAAAGCATCAACAGAAATCTCAGGTGACATACCATCATTAAGCTGCAACAAACACCTTAGCTTACCACCCTGAGTGGCATTTAATTACAGGATAATGACAGAGAATAAAGGTGCAAATGAAGCAGAACTGTATGTCTAAGTTTTGCTGTTTGATTTAGAAACGGTTACTTTGTTTAATTTGGTTTATGCGATGTTCAGGCTTGTCTGTGTTGATATTCTTTTTTATATTACTGCTTGGAACTAATTTCCTAATTGCACAAGTTTTGTTTATTAATTTTTATGTAAAAAATCGCAAAATTTTTAGGTATTCCTGGGGCATCATAATCTTTAGTCAAGTACATTAAATAAATAAAAATAAGAGTTGGTAAAAGAGGTTTTGAATCTGGCCAAAAGGGGGCGCCCCAAGTGCTTAAACCTGACTTGTGCATTTCATTCTCTCTATGAAGTTTATTAATTCTTCACATGATCGTTTGCATTCTGTCATATTTTTATGTTTTATTTTATTTAATGCTTTCTTCTATTACGTTATTTATTTACAGTAAATCTTCAATAGTGAATGCATTTGTGAAAGGAGAAAAAGGTCCGAGATATGTTTCACTTTGCATAGACAGATGAGATCAGGACCTTTGATTGTTCGTTTTTCCTTTCCACCTTAATTATAAAAATGTCTTGTATTGTGTGCAATCTTCCCAAACCTATAATCAGTCATGAATAAATGCAGAAACCAGAGGAAAACCCACAGGGTGTACAAATCTGCTTAAACAAGAGCAGCAGCCTGGCGTATTCTGCGAGTGTTTGAAGCTTCCCTGAGTGTCCAACACCGGCCTGCTGATAAAAGATGTAGTGTTAGAATGCAGCAGGAGCATTTTGGAAAGTACAGCATGTTAGAGCAGGGGAAAGACTGAGCAGACAGACAGACAGACAGACAGGCATTAACTTTCCTCACAGCTGAGTCCCACTCCAGACTGTTGATACCCCCAGATACCAACAGTAGACTCTGTTTTACATTCACCTCCATGTGCAGAGCGAGGCAGCAGAAACTCTCAGCCATATCAGATTTCTCACTTTTTTTTTCTATCTGCCTCTCTTCTACAAACTTTCTCTCATGCTCTCCCTCCCCTGCGTCTCTCCAATTCACACTCTATCTTACTTTCTCTGCCACTTTCTCTCTCACTCTCCCTCCCTCCCCTTCTCATCTGTGATCCTTGCTGAGGCTCTGCTGAGACTTCCTCTCCTCTGTAGCCCTATTCTCTTTCAACTCCACATCTAAAGTTTATATGTAAACATGGTCCAGCGTAAACAGGCTGCACCACTTGGCCAGCCCTCTTCAAGTGTGTTTTATTTTAATTTCCACTCGTTCACAGAGTGGGTCAAATAAGTCACCTTAACATAGATCCAGATTTCTGGATTGGGTGAGATTCAGGTCTGAGAGGAGAGAGAGAGAGTGAGACAAATAAAACCGTCTTAAAGGCGGTTTTTAAAAGCTTCAATCAATGCGGCGCACAGTTTCCCCTATGAGCACAAACTGTGGCTGCAAATACTTTTTCTACCTAGCACTGCATAAAAACTGAGTTTCAAAACTTGTGAGGTCAGTTAAGGATGCGCTGCTACTTTTGGAGGTTCTGCACCGCATGTCGGGTTATGCCGGAGTCTTACTCGCGTGTGTATTCAGATCTTTGCAGATGCTCCGGATTTAAGCCCTCTTACACCTGCTGGCCTAGTATTATCTGCTCCCACAAGACAGTCCAAGAAACAGAGTCGACAGAGCCGACCCTTGGCTGTCTACAATCCACAAGTCCTCGACATCCCGAATGGTAAGAGTGTTATAAATTTGCACTTGTGTCCTTTCGCTGGTTTGTTAGAACCACGCTAAAAAGGAGTCGCATATTTATTCGTTTACAGAGGGCAAAAGGAATCGGAAGCAACAAATGAGTAATGTATTCTCATTTTAATACTGCATACTAATGAAGGGATGGTGGATCTGCCTGTGTGTGGGGGGGTTTTGGTGTGTGTCTGTCTTTTGCTTTTCTAGACAGCCGCTCATCCATTCTGCTTCACACTTGGCAAATGTAATACTGAGGACCCAAGGAAGTGCTGTGTTAAGTGTGAGGGAGTTTGGATGAGTGGTTTTCATACTTTAGTTGAAAGGAGAGTTTTGCTGCTCCTTCACAGCACCGGGTTCTCACTGGGTCTTTGTCATCAGGGGACTCTGATGCCACTTAAGCAACACAAGCTTGATTCAGTGGGTGTCTTTAGAGCTGTTTTGAGTGGGTTATCGTTGTTCCTGGGGTTTATTTTGGCTGTTTCTTGTTTTATCAATAGTTGTCCCTACCTATAAAAATAAATGTCACACTATAAAATGTTGCTGGACCACCTTTTAGCTTTGATCATCACACATTTAGATTGTGGGCTCTTTTTGAAAAGCTTACAGCACATCGTATCAAAACATTTATTTTTGTCCAGAGCCGTTTAAATTTTCTGGGCCAAGATCGTGTTGTGATGACGGAAGAGTCGGACTGTTGTGTTAAGTCTTCTTACGCACATCCGAAAACAAATTCTCAGTAATGTTTTGGTTTGGACTCGTGTGTGAAAATGATGTCTAATGCTCCAGCCAGATTATTCCCGGCACTGTCGTTTTAATATGAGATGGTGCCTTATGCAACCAGCCTGCAGGGTCGTGGAAATGTATGAGAAGCTGCTCGCTGCCTCAGTTATGGTTAAATAACTCATTTATCATTGAAACACATCAGTCACTCTAGTAAATAACTACCAGGGATCACGTTTTTCAGCCTCACCATGAACGTTGTTTGTAGGGTCTTGGAAGAGGTCGATTGGAATATCTTGGATTCAGGAGTAGCAGTGTCTTTTTGGCATTCTGTGTGGGGTTTTACAGGACCGTGTGGTGCTGCCGTGCATTTTCAAGTCCTGTCTGGTCCCTGTACTACCAAAAGAAAAGCTGAGCTGAGCTAAGTGTCAGTGTTAGTTGGACTTATTAGGAGAAGACCCTGGGACAGACCTAAGACTCACTGGAGGGATTATTCATCCTCTCTGTTCTGGGGATGTCTTAGGATACCAATATCCAATGAAGAGCTGAAAATTGTAGGTGGAATTGTTTCAAACCGGGACCTCCATAATCCAACCCTGCATGAGTGGGAAAAGCATGGATGGATGCTCCTGTCTGTTTGCTTAGTTAAAGGTTGAAAATGGAACACGAACACCAAAGCGACATCTAGTAAGTGGAGGTTTTAGTTGCCACAGACATATATACGTAGAAGCCCCGTGGACTGGCGCTGCCTATTGGAGCTGCTGTAGTGGCCGGTTGCCATCTTGGATGGGTCTCCATCCTAGTGCATTTATTTCTACTGAGGAAGGTGCTTACCCAACGAAAAAATGCATTTTATTACGATTTTTCACAAATTCAGACATGTGGCATGGCATGAGAATTAAAATATAAATATAGTTAAATAAAATAAAATAAATCTAAAAATCCTAACAGGTAGGCTAGAAAGTCCCAGGTGATCTGTTTTCAATAGTGCGCCGGTTGTTGCAACTGTAGGCTGCACAAAAAACAGGCATAGTTGCTCACCCATAATTGACTGCAGTTGAGTTTGGAGAGTGAAGGACCCATCCAATATGGCGGCGACGCTGTTACGCTCTCCAGCGCCCAATGGGGCGTCTACGAATTTATGTCTATGGTAGTTGCAACAATAGAACAAGGTTTCCAGCCGTCGGGAGGCCAGGTTCGCTGCCGATACGTGAAGGAACCAACCTAAACTCACTCTGGTGTTAGATCTTTTATGGTCGCTCCTCTTCTGAGAAGGATAATGACATCTTCTGGGATCAGAAGCAGCTGCTTGACTTGCAGAGGCCGCCATTTTCCACAGTGCCAGCTTCGATGTGCCGAGCGGACTGTTGACCATATTTGAAAACCCGCAATGGTGCCCTCTATTGGCTGGTAGATGTAAACATAAACCCAGTGTCGTGTCCGTCAAAATAAATATTTGATTATTTTTTAATTAAAATATAGCTTTTAAAGAAAATACTGTACATTCATTCTGCACACCTCTAAATGCCCTGTGTAGGTATTATTATCTTTTTAAATATAGCTTTTTATTAAATTGTTCCATATTCAATCATTAAATCCATATATAGGGCTTTTTGACACAAATGGTGCCAGAGCCAGGGCTCAGTCGGTTCTTTCAAAGACTTGGTTCCCTTTCCACAAACTTGGCCCTTAGTTGGCTGAATAAACATTCACTTTTGTTGCAAAGCATGTTATTTTCAACTTCTGAATTACAACTTATACAAATAAACATATATAAATGTATATATCAAATTGATTATCACTTAACAAATTAAGTTAAAGAACATTTAAAAAATATGACGTAGTAAGCAAAACCATTTTAAAAAGTCAGTCAACTAGCTTCTACAAAAATGCTACAACTGCTAAATGTTTCAGAGGTAAACCCAGTTTTATAGTGTTGCAAACATCAACCGGAACATACCTTCCTAGGTAAACTAGTAAATGTTAAGACTGAAGGCAGAAATGCAGAAACTAAAAGGATTCTGTATTTGTTTTAACTTGACAGCAAACAAACTAGCTGCTGAGGATTCTCCTCTCATTCCTGCTGAGCTCTGAACTACTCATTCAGTCTGTTCTGTAGTGACTAATACAAAGCATAACAGTGTTTACTCATGACACACTGAACTCTGTTACCTCCGCTCTGTAATAATGTGTTGACAGATTCACATCTGTGTTCTTTAGCCTGTTTGTGTTTAGTAAAATGGGACGACATAAGAAGGACCCAGCGTGATGCACCAGAAGAGATCACCTGACCTGCAGGTCTAAAATCTAACTCCATCACCCCGCCCAGCCTATAAACCAGAATGAGTCTAAATCTGCTTACCAGATTGCCTTTCTTTGTTGCCCTTAAACCAGATTTTACTGAGTTATTTTCATTTCAGAGGATGAAAGATATAATCCTTTTTATAAAGCTTTTTCTATATGCGTCCAACATAACGAGGATAAATGCAAATGTAAGAATTTTGAAATGGAAACACTGAACAGTGTTGGTAGATGTTTATTCTTTTCTTTATGTGATTCTGTTTGTGTGCTTTCAGATTAACTGTAGAAAGGTACAAGAGTAAACATCTTACCATTTAAATCAGAGGCTGATTACATATCACTTTGTATGATGTTGATTTAATTAAAATTTTAAAATGTTACACGTTCATCATCATTAAATAGATATTTTATTATATTGTGTGTTCTGATCAGAAAGAAAACATGCAGTTTCGGGAAATTATAACTGAAAACTCTAGAAATGCCAATCATATGTGAGCCAAGTTGCCGCCAGCAAAAACTGCTGCGCTGGCATTTTTAATTCAACACCAGCCGGCAAAAAGCAGCAGGATTTTGGAAAGGATGTTAGCCAGTCAAAGGAGCGACCCAGAAGTTATTTCTTGCACGACATCTTTTTGTTTTACACAAAAATCGGGTAAAGAAGGCTATAGGCTAACGTTGCGCTAACAATGCTAACGGTGAATTAGAAAAATATGCTATTTTTTTCAATTACCAACTACTACAGTGAAATGTATTTATCTACTTATCAGCTGAATGTGTAGGACTCGTCTTCAACAAGAACCATCTGGTGCTGATCCATAACTGGCAACAAGTGCTCAGAGCGGACTTGTTTGTTTTGATACATGGGCTGCAGTACCCACATTTGACCACAGGATGTCATTCTTACTTCATTCATACAGATTTAGGTCAAAAAAGGTCTCGTAATCAAACTCTGAATCTTACAAAACATTTAATGCTGTTATTTTATGGAATGTTTGTAAGGATCCAAATGAAATTTGATGCTATATATAACTAGATGTTTATTTACTTAACCTGGTTAACCTGTTTGTCTATAACTACATCATCAACACACTGGGATTGGTTGAACGTTTCTGAGTGAATATATATTGAAAAGATGTTTTTTTTTTTATCTTATTCCGGCAGCGTTAGATGGACCTAACCTAACTGCAGATGAGACGTCGATGGGCAGCAATGAGTCGGTATCATCCCAGTCATCATCGGCCTCGATCTCCGAGCTCGCTACAGAAAAGACCGACCACGCAACGCTGACCGCTAGCCTCAGCTCAGGCAACAACTCCCGGTGAGTCCCTCTACAGGCTGTTAATGTGATTTAAGAAATGTCATCACTACACATGCAGGTGGTAGACAAGTTGGCAAATTGAATAACTGAATAAAGTTGGATGTAATTACTCGTGAACACATGTTCCAACAGGAACCATGAAAGGAACTTCCTTGTGGATTTTCTGTAATCTTGCTTTGCTTGCATTGGTTTATTTTTAGCCTTTAAATTAATTTCCCACTCAGTTAAACTCATGCATTTTAATAGAAAACTACAATGAGTAAAACTAATGCTGATGTTAAATTATTAAAGGAATAACTTGTAGTAGTTTTTTGTTTAACATTTGCTGTGAAAAAGTCCATTTACGACTTTCCAGCCGTTCCTGTCTGTCCTCTGTCCCTCTAAGTCCTTGGTTCTTTTTGTTGTTTCCAGCCCAGAACTTGCCTTGAATGCTGATGTGAGAGATGAATTATTGGGTTATGCTGCAGATGTTAGACTCACTGCTGTGTCATGTCTACAAATTCACCTTGAGATAGACTGTCTCTCATTCACCGTCTCGTTTTTCTTGGGGAAAAAAAAGGTTGTTAAATTAAAACAAATCCACCTCGTTGATTGACAGGGCAGCGTGATTCCTTTACTCCGTGACCTCTGCTTGTGTGTCGGCATGTTAGCGTTTTTTTTTTTTTTTTTTTAAACAGACAGGACTCTATATACATTATGTAACCTACTCCTTTTTTTCCTGTGGGTTTCTTTTATTTGTGTGTTTGCCCACATATGTGGCCTCATGTTGGAGGACGGAAGGAGCAACCAGGAGGAGGTCGTAAATCTCAGCTCTTATTTGTTTGGAAGACAGGTGGCCGTGCGTTGGCCGTGTAAATCGTATTGACATTGGAGCGATATTCATCTTGTTTACCCTTATAGCCACAGCCCCTGTCCCTTTATGAAGACTTGCGCCATATGTCACAGGGTGTCGCCCTGGCTTTGGTCACTCATAAATCCTAGCGTGTGAGATGGTAGAGACCTGTTAGCGCAGCACCTCGCTGGCGTTAAACCCAGGGATCCGGCTTCGGTCAGAGCCAAAACGAGCAGGAATTGTTAAATAAATTACTTCCAGCCAGCCACTGAAATGTGGTTTGCTGTGCCCTAAAATGCACCTGGACAACAGTATATTTTAGTCAGTTTCCTGCAAAATGTGCACAGTCATACACAAATGCATCCTGACTCACAATATCTTCCAATAACTTTTTTGTGGAGTGTAACATGATTTATAATCTTGGTGATTTCCAGTGACTCGCCTCATTTCTCCTCCTCAAATTCAGTCAGTTTGTCCCAGTGGCTCTGTAGCCCCAAGTTCTCCCAAGTTACATATTCAGGTTTTTTTTCTCTTTATACTGCCCTATCTCCAGCTCTCCTGATCTCCTACAGGCAGACAGCTGTGGATCATAAGATTGTGGATCTGAGCTGATTTCCTGCCCACCCAAACTGGCAGTGGCTGGGTGAGCAGCTGGGCTGTAGGTTTGATCCTCCTTTCTACTAGAATCTGTCCTAAATCCCACCGCAGCCCATCTTCCTTTAGAATAAAGGAAGATGATAGCCCCTCTCATCCCCAAGTCGGATCCTCGCCAGGATCAACAAGGCTTTGACGCTCGAGAGTGAAATTCCTGCAGTAATGAGAAACAGCACTTTACTTGTGAGGATGAATTCTTCTTTCTATTAACCCGGTCGTGTGTGATGATGGTGTGAGATAGCCCTGATGTTTGTATGATGAACAAGAAACTTTTTGTTGCGTTTTCATTTTGAAGGGATATAAAGTTTCTATCATACACATATCTGTTGAAAATAAACTGTACATTTGTATATCTACAAGAAGAACTACAATCAGGAAGGAAACATTTACCTTGCCTATGCATAAAATGCATTTTCATTGTTTTTTGTTGCATATATAAGGAATTTATTTAGGAATAAACTTAGCTAGTAGAAGCTAACCGTTAGCATTAGCAACTCCACCACACAGCAGAACTCCTCCAGGCTTGTGTTATTTGTGGAGATAAAACATCAACGTTGCAGAGCAAACAGTCAGTGGTAGAGTCGTGTTGCTGTTAAGCTTAATTTATGCTTTTGCATCAGCTCCACGAGGGAGAGACGCACATGCATTGACGGAGATGTTTTGCCTTCAGACTTCTCCGTCACCTGGGGAGTGTTGCAAAGCAATTCCCCACCAGGACAACAGAGGGCGTAGCGCTTTTCTGGGGCGTCCTGTCATGTATCCAGTGAAAGATAGTGCATTTACTATTGTGTTTATACTGGTTTTTGTATTTCAGAGGCTTTTCAACATGGACAATTTTGTCCCTCATTCACCTCCACCTCTAAACCCACGTTTCCCGTCATTTCCGTCCATGAATAAAATGCTTGCTGTGAATCTTTACACTCCTCCAGTCATGGGTGAATAAAACTTTCATATTTTCAGAGTTTTTCCACGAGGTATTCTTCACGCTGCTCCGTGTTTGCTGCTAGATATCTTCGGCTCTCTTTTTACTTATTTTGAGGGATCAATGGCGGTGCTGTTGATAAATTTAAAGGAAGCGGCATCCTGGCCAATCACAAGCTTGTGCGCTCCATCTCGTTCAACGGATGTTTAGAAAAGTGGGCTCGACTCAGTCTGTCCTTGTGAGCCTATTGGAGAGCCCTCGCAAAGACAGATAATGGCATTGCGTGTCTCCGTACCGACACAGATGGAGAAGCATAAATTAGGCTTTAGCCAATCTGAGGCGAGATGTCTGAATATCAGGAATTATGATTCCAAATCCTGTCATGTTCAGCTCAACGCTCATCTGGCTCACTTCTAGCTCCTGAAACAGGCACACCGGAGCTTTTTTTCCCCAGAGTTTGACTTACAGGGCTTTCATTTCTACTAGAGACCACTGCAAATGTATTCAAAATATGAGTGAAGTTGATCTTTAAAACTATTTATTATCTCATTGTTTCTTTTAATGTAATTAAGAAAAATTTAGGCATAAAACAAATGTTTTACAAAGTTAGTACAGAAATAATCAATAGAGATGTCAAATTAAGATTAAGTGAATTTTAGTGGTGCGTTCAGTTTGTCCTCAGAACTCGGAAATCCCGACTTCCGAGTAGGAAAAATCAAATAAAACGCCCCGCAAAGTCGGACCTCCCATTCGGAAACTCTGAAGTTTTTCAGAACTCCGACCTCGAGATCCAAGATGGCAGCTCTCCGTATCGACAACATAAGTTTTGGTTGAAATGTGTTTATTTTACAAGACACACATATAAGAGTGTGTTTGAAATCAATTATACATGTAGCGCTTGCATCTCTAAGCTGAACAAACTAAAAGTGTTGCTTATTAGTCGTCTGTATTCGTTGAGAGCTACCAAAAACAGCAGTTTTCGAGGGCGCCGCCATATTGGAATTCTGACTTCTCCGACTACGGTAACCAGAACGCTGTTAACTCAGGTGTGACGTCATTCCTAGTTCCGACTTCCGAGGTAAATCGAACGCAGCATAAGGACCTAAAAGTAGGGAGACTAGGCTCTACATCAGGGGGTCAGTTGCATCCGCTTGCCCCCCTGTAGCTCTGCCCCTGTGTTGAAGCAGAGAAGCAATGCAGGTGGTGTGGTTGCTTTTACACAGTAATGGAAGTGTAGGGAAATGTATAACAGTAGTATTAATGTCAGATATTAGCTCAAATTTTTATATCGGTGCTTCTCTAAACTGCACAAAGACAAAAGATGTTTTCTGATGCACTACTATAGGAAACAGGTGCACTGCAAACTTTAGGGGGGGATTAAAGAGCAGCTGTTTACAAGTATGTGGCTGGGATGGGAAGCTTGATGGTATGTAGTTTAAAAAATGATGGCCAAGTCACCTCAAGCCTTTTAATAAATGATGTTTGTGTTTTATTCTAAATGATACAGCAAGTAGCTTTATTATTATTTAAATAAACATGTGAGATACATATTTTTAAGAAACAAGCTCATGTGGGATGAGGGATTTATCTTCATTAAATTATTCAGGAGTGGTTCAGACGCATCAGACATCAGCTTCACTTATAGATTATCCAACATGTTTGGGATGCATCGGAAAAGCCTGTGATCCGACTCATTCATCATCAGTAACATCTGAGGAGAATTTGAATGCAGCTCTGGATGGAAATGGATTTTGGGAGGTTGAAAGATGGCTGTCCACAGCTTGTCTCTACCAATATTAATAAACACACAAATATCTAAAACTCAGGCTGCTGTGCAGAAATTGCAGTTTCTTGTGGAAGTAGCTGAGAGTTGTTTGCAACACATACTCTTGAGTACTAAAAGATTAGGCAAGAGATTGTGCAAAACAATAGCTAAAAAATATTTGACCAAAACAACCAACTGTCTCATTTGTCATTAAGATGATCCTAGTTTAGGTAGAAAACAAGATGGGCAATAGGCATTATTTCAAGTAACTCTAGTCCTTTATTTTTGTTCCTAGTCCTAACAGTTTGAAGTTTCTTTCATTGTTTGGTGATACGGTGGACCATCCCCATGTGGTTTAGACCGTTCAGGGCTGAGCATCCCTAGAATCCCTCCTGGGTTGGTTTTTGTGATTCACTTCTCCTGCAGGTGGGTTAAGTGTTGGTGCTCCTCTCCTCCTTCTTTTGGCTGTGACCCAGGCAGACAGTGATTGTGCTTGGGCCCAGGTTAATGAGTGGATTTGCTGCACTGCAGCGCACTGTCCCCCCATGCTGATGTGGAGCAGCTGAGCACCACAGTGGTCCCACACTGCTGCAGAGCAATAAATCACCCACAGTCAAACCAGGCCCGATCTGAACAGCCACCACTGGGGATGGACACGCGCACCGAGGGAGATGCAGCGGAGTAAAAAAAGTTAAAAACAGAAGAAAATAGAGAAAACAATGCAGAGCACTGTTTGTTCACCTTCACCAAGAGGAAAAAAAATCTTTAACATGCTCTCCCTTAAAGCCACCTCTCTCTCCTCCATCAGTGCCAATGTAACCACTATTCACAACATCCTCCCAACCTCCAGCCCCTCCCCAGCTGCTCACTCTAATTGCCTTTATTAACGTCTCTATGGGAGCGGCAACAAGAAGCAATTTGCTCATTATGTGCTGTATTAGCACTGGCCCTGGGGCAGGCATGGAACACAGAGGGATGCCTGGCTGAGAGTCCTGCTCCCCTCTGCTGCTCTCTGCCTACACCAGGACCCCTGCCTCCACGCTTGTTGGTCTCAACAACAACTAGAGCCGTGCACATCTACTACTGTACCTGTGAAGCTTTGGTCCAGGTCTTACTGCCTGACCTTTCTCTTTCAGACCTAAAAACGTTGCACATGCAGCCTCTGGATTTAAATATTTTTCAATATTTAAATATGAGAGAATTTGCACCTCCTGCTGTTTATTTTCCACTTTCATGTTCTTCCCAATGTTGTTCAATGCACTCAATGCAGAGAGATTATTATAATAGTTTTAGAATGAGAATTTTTCATTAGTCTGGTCTGTTGAAACATTAATAAACCAGAGTAAAGGCTTTTTAAACCATTTAAAGCCGAAATATTGAAATATAGCTTTTAGTATTGAAATAGCAGATATTCAAGCTAAATTTTCATATTCTAGGAATTTTCTTTTTCAGTTTATTGTGTGTGGCTTCTAAGAGTCTATGCTTTTCTTCAGGTTTAGAAAAAACTGGTTGATTTAATTTATGAAAGCCAGTTGTCCTTTTTGTCGTGGGAAACACTCCGCCTGCTCTCAATAACTCATCAGCAAACAGGAGAAGAAACTCCGATTAAACTTTCTCATTCTTTAGTCAAGTATGATGTGATATTTATTTTCCTCATTACTATTAGCTAATATGTTTGACTCATGCCTTTGCTTTCTCCTACTAGCAGCGCTGAATGATTTACTGTAATGGTAAATTAAAAGCAGCACGTCTTTTCAAGCTAAAATTCATGCAGCTGCCTTTGCTCAGTTTTTTTATATTGCTTACAGTAGATTGAGTAGTGAACAATGTTTACATTAGAGCTGCCATAAATGATTATTTTGATAGCCGACAGATTATTTTAGCGATTAGTCGACTAATCTAATGTTACGTAAATTGTAGCTTATTACACCAGCATGCAACTACAATAAATGATAAATGACCTGCACTTGTGGAGCTCTGGCGCCACCAGTCCCTCTGACCACCACCAGCAGGCAAGGAAGGTGAAGTGTCTTGCCCAAGCACACAACCATTGACATGACAGAGGGAGCCTGGGTTCGAACCTGCAACCCATGGTTAAAGAGTGAACTCTTGATCCCTGAGCCACCGTCTCCCCCATCATTACCTTCTAGATTGAAGTGTCAACTCTAAGTGTTATGTGCTGTTTAAAAATAAATGCAATTAGGATAATAGCTCATTCAGCGACTTTTAATGAACTCTAACTTGTAGAAAATAAGCGAACAAGGCAAAACAAAAAGAACACTGGCTGTTGGCTTGGTAGCAAAGTCGTCCACTGAAGAGCAGTGCTTTATTAAACGCTGTAATTTAGCTTTATAAAATAAAATATTAGCGTTTGTACAGCAAACACATGACATAATTATGTTAAAGGTGATGAAATCGCCACCACTACTGTTAATGTTACAGCTATCAATACTAGTAAGTAGCTAACTGTTGATGTTAACAGCTAACTAATAAATTAGCCTACATAGTCTACTCGCTGTCCATCGTCGGCCTCAGCACGCTTTCTTTTAGCAACACCAAAGAGTTTTTATCATTTTAAGCTATTGCTCACAAATTGATTTCAGTGGTTGTTGAGCCAGAAACGTGAGCAGCCTTACACAGTAAGGCAGTCTGCAGCCCTCTTCTGGCCAGAAGCTGCACTAAACGACTTTGGTAGTTCGAGTAGGCATAAACGGAAGGTCTACCTGCTTTATGGCTTTACTGTGCTGGTAGCTCATTTAAAGGCTAGCAGTTAGCTTATTCAGTTTGCCAACCAATGAAAACTGCAAGAAGACGTTTTTAAGCCTAGAAGTAATAGGAAGAGAGTAATTCATTGGAGGTGAAGTAAAGAAAGTGTGAACAAGACAAAGAGCTAAAACCAGAGTGTGCAGCCTACACTCGTTGGTTTCAGTTTCAAACCATCTGAAAAAGGAACAAGCAATGTCCACATTTGTTCTTTGTTTCTGAACTGCCAATAATTATACATTCATAACAACATGAAAATGCAACACCTAGTCTGACGACATCGTTATCTGCAAAGCCTGCAGCAGGGTTGTTTATGCCAGTTGTAATTCCACATTCTCAAACACCCTTTTTATAAGACATCATGCCGGCAAATCAGCGTAATATTACCGCAACGGTGTGTCCTATGAACGTGCTATGGCGGCATGACGTTGTGGGAATTTTGCGGCATACGTGCCGTCACGCATGATAGTAATATTACCGCAACGTCGGACTTGTGAATGCACATTACGCCTTGGCGCAACAGAGGGTGGTGTCATGATCAGATGATGAATTAATGTCAAGCTCCGGCCGGAAACTATATTGAAAATAAATTAAACACGGGCATAAGTTTCGCTTTTTTAAATAGAATCAGCTGAGCGGGTAAACTGGAGCGATGCAGAGCTCCAGGGGCTTCTCTCCATTAGAGCTGGAGCTCAGATCATCTAACAGTTCACAGGAACTGTGGAGGACAGACACCTTTAGGAGCGGATTGTTAAAAAAACATGACAAGCGTGGCTTCGATCGTTATGTCCAAGATACACGGAAGTCTGCGGCAGCATAGAGACCGCCCCCATACCCCCTTTATACCGCTGTCTTGTAATCTTTTATAAAAAGGACACCATTGCGCCACATTACCGCCACAGTCTGAACTCTTATGAATGACCAAACCCTCCCAGATGCTGCCTTGGTGTTGCGGCAAATTGGCGGCATTGTTTTATAAAAGAGGCTAGTAGGGGGTAGAAGTGGGAATCTTATCGTCACAAAAATTTAAGCTCCGTCATCATAATTGTTTGGGCTTTTCCAGAGACACAACTACTGGTCCCAAACGCTGCACTGCACATGTGCATCAAGGGCAGTTTGGAGAGAAAAACAAAGCTTCAAAAAAATTAACGATGATGTCGATTATTAAATTTGTAGTCAACGATTTTGGTAGTTAATGTAAACATGACTAATCAATTAATTTTGGCCGCACTAGTTTACAGTATATTAGTAATCTCTTGTGTTTATCTACAGATCCCGTCTGTTATTTGCATATGGAGCTTCAGGTGAGAGTCAGCCCGCTGCCACGACAGCTGCTCCTGAAAAAGAAAAGCAAGAGCAAAGGTAATCCAATCTTCTGAGTTGTCAAAATTTTACACTTTTGACAATTTTCACTAACATTTTAAAACTTTTTTCTTCCTTGTCTTTCTTGCGAGTCCTTTCTTGAATGTTTACTTAGTGGAATAACCTGCGCTGTCATTCGTCTACCTTCTGTTTAGAAATAAATGCTTTCCCTGACTTTTTCATTTTTTCATCAGTCCTATAATGTGGTTACTTTTGAGGGTTTTAATGCAGTCGACACACACTGGCTGCAGCAGACTTCCTCCTTGTCAAACCTCAAATGGTATCTGGGCCTGACGAGGTTGGGAAAGCGCTCACACAGAACTATTTTCTGCTCGCTTTAGGTTGGGAGATAAAATCACTTTCAGTGCCCCTGAATGCTACTGGGGAATATGCAAAGAGCTTCGGCCAATCCATTAAGGTTATTTTCATGTAAATACTAAATCTCCATTTTGCATAATGCTCTAAATAAAAGCATTCTCCCAAAATTCTCAATAGAGGAGCTCAGACGAACATGGTTTCATTGAAAACTCCGACCACATTTCATTTTATTTTTACTTCGTCTTCAATTTGCGTCGTCTTTCTCCTTCATCCTATAATCTGTGACTCAGAATATGAAATATTCATCATGGGTGTCCTCTGCTGACAACATGATTCAACACATTATTGTTGAGTTTGAGATAATAGTTTTCAGCGTTGCTGTGGCAACAGTTTTCATTATTATAATTTATTTATTTGACAAAACTTTGCGGAGCAATAAGTTTGGGTTCTTTGATGAAGCTTAAAAAGCTTCGGCAGCGTGGAGAGAGGTGTGTTTGAGTAGTTAAGAATTCCACTACCAGTTTTTTAATGATCTCCCCGTAGATGGGAGCCGTTTCAGCGGAGCTAAACCTCCAACAAGCATCGCCTCATCTCATTGTGCGTTCATGAGCTCACAGGTGTGTATAGGTGTGTTCTGACTCGCTCCCTAATCTGTCTAGATTAGAGATTGGGCAGGAAACGAGTACCCCGGTCCTCTGTTGGTACTTTTTCCTTATTTTCCGGCGTGGCCAATTTCTGCTGTTTCAGACTAGCGAGGAAATGAACAAGCGGACCCCAGGCCCAGATTGAACTGTGCGGTAATCCTCCCCAAAGCTTGGCCAGCTCACTGATTGCCTTCATTTTTCAGTGTCACCGGCAGGAGAGCCAAGGCAGTGTACCCATGTGAGGCAGAGCACGACTCAGAGCTCTCCTTCCAGGTCGGCGCAATATTCAGCGCTGGTAAGTGTTATCGCCTGCACCAGTCGCTCACTCAGAACCTGCTCGGGAATATTGGATTTAGAAGTGGGATGTGGGGACGGAGCACCCAATCTGATCTCGAGTTGAAGAGAGAGATGAGGAGAGGTGGAACGGTGAGGGGTTAGGTAGGAGACACGAGCTAACTTTAAGGAAGAAGCTCGCTTGAGCTTTAGTCATTAAAGGAATAAATGTGAACGCTTCTTTTATTTTTTTAAATTGACTTATTGTCTGCTTTGTCAGTTTTTAAGCATGTCAGTGTTTTTGAACAGAGATCCGAGGCTTCAAAGCACGTTACTGACACTATTACCTAAATATAGCCAAATCTGCCTGAGGTATATATTTTTTAATATTCAAAAAAAAAAAAACTTTACTGTCCAACTTTTTGCACACAAAAAAAACATGATTGATCAGTGAGTTCCAGCTCTCCTGCATGTTCTACTAGAGTCACCTGACCCCATTCACACTAAAGTGGATATATCTGAAAAGAGAGATTGTTTATTATTTGGATCCTCACTACTTTTCCTGTGGTCCTTTTCAAAATCAATTCATAAAAAACACTCAAAACCACAATACAGTTATCAACCACAAACCATTAAAAACCCATAACTTCCATTACAACGTCCACTACTAAAAGCACAATGAGATCATTAAAAATATATAAATCTAGAAATACATAGAATAAACTGTCTACAGACTTTTGTCACAATACCATCACATTAAAAACATAAACGACTAGATAAAACGAAGCGCAATTAGATTAAAGAAGACATAAACCTTTTAAGAAGCTTTTTGAAAGTTGCTTTTCCAGCAGCTTCAGTCACTACAGCTGGTAGTCGACTCCAGATTACTACTGCTCTAAGCATAACAGATCTACACACTGCCTCAGTTCTGAGTCTTGGACAGGCCAAGTGTCCATGGAAAGCTTGTTGAGTAGAATAGCCATGTTGGTCTCTCTACTGTAACTTTGCATACAGACTTGTAGATCGTCTACTATGACAAATGTTCCTAAAGAAAACCATTAAATTACACTTTAGCCTGTCCTCCACTTTGAGCCATGAAAGACTCTCATGTAGAGCCGACATGCCTTCCCTCCAGTAAAAGTGAAGAACCAGGGCTAGTCTAGCTTTATTTTGCTCTATCTGAAGTTTTATGTTTTTTTTACAGCACCAGACTACACCACTGAACAGTAATCCAAGTGGGACATCACCAAATATTTAACCACAAGAACTCTGGAAGATGACATTAAAAACTAACTAAATCTCCTTATACACGCAACACTTCTGCCCATTTTCTTCACAATGAACTTTTTATGATTCCCCCAAGACAGCTTATCATCTACTAGGACACCAACTAGCTTGAAATCATTCACCTGTTCAATTTCCAAGCCATCTGAAACCACATTAAGTAAATCATTTGTGTACAAGTGTCTAGGTTTGTCTAGAGATGCTTTTATTTCCATTTTGTAAATGCTTGCCTCATATTTTTTTATTTTTTTTATTTGCTGTGTTTTTATTGAAAAAAAAACAAAAAAATGCTTTCCAAAGTAAACATCTCTATTTCAATTTTCTTTTCATCTTGATCCTGTCACCAATCATCTTGAAAGACATTTTAAATGCTTATGCAAAGTTTCAATAACATCTATATTCACGTTCTCATTGTTGTTCGTAAACGTCTAACAAATGTTTGCAATGAGAACAAAACAACTAGAATCAAAATTTTAACAGTCTCTTTACCGTACCCTTTTTTACCCTTTGAATCCTAGTTTATACTTCTCTGTCAGCAAGTTTGCACTCACACGCACACACGTATTGACGAAGATGTTATTCTTTTATATTTCTACGTTGGTGTGTCACTGTTGCAAAGCAATTCTTCACCAGGACAGCGGGGGGGGTGGACCTCTTCTGCCTACCATTGCAGTGATGTCTGCTCGACAAGTCTATTTACTTCAGCTTGTAAATGCGAATATCTTGAAGGAGGTGTGAACTTAAACTGAAATTTGAAATTCTTCCTATTTTGTTAAAGTAACAATAAATAGTTTTTTAAACTTTTAGTTAGAGCTTTAACATTGATATCAGTGGTTTTTGGGTTAGAAACTTGACCAGTTTCATATTTGACACCACTCTGCAGCTCCCTGCTGACCAAAAACTGAACAAGATAGTTTTGTGGAGCGGGTAGGTGTTCTAGGGGGCGCGCTTATACCTGCTTTACAGCTGTTAGCTGTTATGCTAGCGGTTAGCATTTTCAGTTTGCCGATTGTCGGTTTGGCATTGTTTGCCAAGAAGAAGAAAAAGAAGAAGTTTGCTCTTTCTGTTGGCGTCATGGAGGAGCCTGGATGTAAACGTAAGAGAGTAATGTCTTTGGAGGCGAATCAAAGAGCTAAAACCAGAGTGAACATCGCCGTGGCCTACACTTGTTTTAGGGAGATAAAGGAGGCTACAAAATCACGGTCTGATGGTGACCTGCATGGCTTTGTTGCTACTGGACTTGTAAGTAACATTAATTGTCCAACAGTGTGGGTCTTTTTGCTTCGTGGTTTTTTTCTGTATTAGTTGGCTCGTGTTGGTGTTAACTCGTTGTTAGCGCTAACTTCAGCAGGCTGCAGCAGGGTTGTTTACGGTAGTTGTAATTCCACTTTAAAACAGTAGGGAGGCGGAGCAGGAAATTCCTCGTTGTTACTTTGAAAATGATTGTAATCGCCAAACCACCAACGCTGTTATTGGGTCAACAAATGACAGACACATGCTTTCCATTGCGTTCGACTGATACCTCTGCAGACAGAGAAGTATAAAATTTACTCTGTTAACCCTACTCCCACCCTTCCTCCCCCCTGTGGTAGTATCCCCATGGTGACTCTTTTGTCCTCCCATGTAGTGATCCAGTCCAGAGAACCAGGCTGGCTTGAGGGGGAACTGGATGGAAAGAGGGGCCTCATCCCTGAAAACTACGTGGAGATGCTGTAAAACCAAATATT
>SSNS01000305.1:492511-512296 GCA_006937985.1 Aphyosemion australe | reverse complement strand
TGCTTTGACAAGTTCTGACACCTCCTCTGTAAACATTTCAGCTGTTACTCCTTCCACTAGGTCCAAACATTATATTTGTACTCCAAGTATAACTCAAAGAGCTTCCTGCAGTAAGTCAGGAAACCCTGCAGCAGACGGCTTCTTTCTGAAAATATTCACAAGCACTTTGCCAAACCTCTATGCAGTCGCTTCATCATGTGGACTTTGGAACATGATGAGAAACGAAGAACAGGATGATTATTTTCTTTTACTCAATCCTTCATATTTCACAGTTATTATTCTACTACAAATTCAACAAACTACAGTAGACTGTGCGGCAGCTTGAATCCCCTCTGTTTTTATTCTGCATCCATGCTCTTTTTATCCACACCCTCTCTTTTAAAAACTCCAGCCAGGGCTTTAAGGAAGTGCAGGAAAATAGCAGGTCTTGGAGGGCTGCCTGGTGCTTGACTGGCCTTTATTAAGTACAGCAGGGCTCTCTGGAAAACCTCCAGAGGACCTGTGAGGAGAGGAGAGGGAGGCCACAGCAACAGAAGGAGCAGCTCTGCCATCCCACCACACTCTGCCTCTTTTCTTTTTGCCTCCCAATACAAGTGCACCTGTCCTCTTTCACCAACACCAGCTCGTCCTCTCAGTCCATCCGTTTTCCTTCTTTTGGTGTGAATTTTCCCACACTGGCTTTTTGTTCTGTCTGTTGTCCCCATTCTTTATCTCATCCAACATTCAATTGCTTTAGTTTGGTTAGAAATATCGACTTTTATGAGAGAAATGCATCATCTTTTGCTAATGTCCCAGCTATATGAATTTTTTTTTTTTCATTTTTCAAAAAGCATTAAACACATGTTCTTAAACAAAACAAGATGCTACAGGATAGAGCAGGGAACTGCAAAGTTATATCTATGAATATCAGAATTAGCATTTAGATTTAAAGCTGGAGATGTGTGTAGGTTTTGATGGCTAATAGTGATTTCTGTGTCGAATACAGCTCTGACCAACTGATATTATAGTTGGCCTATTCCAGAGGTTCTCAATTAGTGGGGCGCAGGGGAGGGGCAGGGGGTGTGAGAGACTGCACCCAACCTACCCTCACATATATATATATATGCATGCATGCAGCTTTTTGTAATTTACCCAGCTTCTCATGGTTCAACCAGAAATCACCAGAAATGTTGCATTGCTGCAAAGAGGACACATAAACTCTCCAATAAAAAACTCAGCTTTTAGATTATAGTGAGTTTTTTTATTGCAGATAGTTCCATGAAGGATAATCAGTTCAAAAATTTGATTGCCTTCACATGTTTATGTCTAACGTGTGCAAAAACATTGCTGGACACTATGCTACAAAAAACCTGCTGTTGTGTTTTGTTTGAATTTTTTGTAATTTTTATAAAACATTTCTTTGTTGTCAACACATTTGCAGTGGTCTCTAGTATTAATGAATGCCTTGTGAGTTAATCTCTGGAAAAAAAGCTCTAGCGCTCCTGATTCAGGTACTAGAAGTGAGTCAGACGAGAGGTTAGCAGAACACAGCAAGATTCTGAGTTTTATTTCCTGATATTCTGACATCTTGCCTCTGATTGGCTAACAGCAACACAACTCTACCACTTACTCTGTTTGCTTTGCAATGTTGATGTTTTACCTCCATAAATAACACAAGCCTGGAGGAGTTCGGCCATGTTGTGGAGTTGCTAATGCTAATTCAACAACAAATGAGGTAACCTCATGGTGGCCCAAGCCAAAGCAATTGGCACTCGATCGAGTTGACATCTCACTGGTGTCAAGTGATCAGAGAAGTGTAATTTGATTGGCTAAAAGCCACTCGACTCGATCGAGTGACGATTACTTTGGCTTGGGTCACCAGGAGGTCACCTCAGTTGTTGTTGAATTTTTGCTGTTGAAATTCTGCAGTTGAATTTTTACTGATGAAATTGTTGCTGGTGTATTTCAAGTTAAAAAAAATTCAGATGCATAATTTCACTGAATACATGTCATAATGTCATAAATTGAATGTCTAAAAACAAGTCATATTCTGGTGAGACTATGTCTTCCATAGACCGATCATATTTAAACAAAATAACAAGTAAATAATGCTTTCTCTGTGAACCTGGCCTTTAATCAAGTATGGCAAAGATTTTTGACTTATAGGTAATTTAAACTGTTTTTATCATTATTATTTGGGTTTTCTGTGTGCTGTCCATGGTCCTGAACCATGAAAACAGTACGACATTTGGACATCATTAATCAGAAAATCAAGATCTTGTGACAAATTCTTTGAAAATAGGTTAAGAGTTAAGTCAGACAGAATGAAGGTCTCTCAGCTTAGCAGCTTCACTAGCATGTTTCTTTTTACACTTACAGCCCCCCTTACATTTGTCAAATTAAATGTAACAAACAGCACCTGTTCAGAGTTAATTACCTGCAGCTGATTATCAACAGGCCTGCTTGTTTGTGACCCCACAGACTCATTTGTGCTCTTCATAGATTGCCTCAGTCATTACTGAAATTAGCCGGCTTGGCTACGAGTTTATAAATCAGCTCTTTGTTTGTAGATCATTCCCAGAAATGGTCACTCCCATTTTTTCTGGATTGCAGTCTGTTGGTTAAAGAGTTTTCCTCTGTCTTTGTGCATTCACAAGTAGGTTTTCTAACCAAAGACTGGGTTAAATTACTTTACATGACTAAAGACATCTCCTATCACAAATTAAAGCATGCATTAGCACCCATATTGATTAAAATAAAGATAATTAGTTTTTCCCAGATTCCCTGCCTCATATGTTGAGGCAAAAACTTCCACTGGAATGCCTTTTGTCCCACTTTGGCTTTGATCATTGGGGTTTATTCTTCAAATCTGAGAATATGGAGGTTGATAATGAATGTATGCATTTAATTGTTATTAATGAGGTAACAGTAGCGGCCCAAAATGAGATAGTGGCAGAAGTGTGAGAAGCTACATTTTCACTTCCAGTGGGGATGCTGGCAAATNCCTCTATGTTCTGCTGTGTACCATGATGCTGTAGCCTGTTAACAAAAAGTCATGTTGCAGCACCAGCAGACAAGTTTCTACCCGAGCTCACTCTCCTCTGCCAACTTATACATGGTATCCATGAGCTCCCAGTCAATAAGGAGATCTTCAGGAACTTTAGGGTTGAATGTTCACTTCTCTATAGCCTTTACCTCTCTTGATCTTGATATTTTTATTTGATTAGACATACCCGTGCGCCTTTACAATCAAAACACCCAGCGGTGTAAATGGGTATGTCTGAAAATGAATGTTTGGCTGCTTTTACCCGTTAAGTTTTTTTCTTCTGCTACTTTAAAATGATCTAGCTATTGAACTGAGGCACATTGCCACTGAAATGTTATTTAATTGGCACGTTTATTGCATGCTGTTTGAATTTTAAATACACTTTATATTATTGTTGTGTCCTTGTTGCACTGTTTCACAGAAACACAGCGAAAAGCCTTCACTCGTGCCTGATTGGCTGTGTCATGTTAACGTGATGGTTTTAGTCCATCGCAACGATTAAAACCAAGTTTCTTTCAAGTTAAATAATCTGTTTTTAAAAGGTTTGTGCTCAACGTTGCTCTAGTTTCTCCTGAGCTGATAAAATGATGCACTCCAACAATTGAAACAGTTCAGGTTTTTCACAGCTGTTCATGACCTAATTTTTGAGTTGCGTTCATTTTGTTCTGTGATAAACTGGTTTTAAGTTTTGATTTTGTTTAGTTTTAGCATGTTTACACATCAAATAATATTTCAGCCCACTGCTGCTGTGCTAAACTCTGTCATGTGACTGAAAGCTTTGCTTTAGCACATTCTGTTTTCTTTTGTGGTTACACCAATTTAGGATGATTTGGGACTTTTTGCCTTGCCTTGATTTCTCTCCGTTTTATCTCTCAGTATCCGTTCGACCAATGTTAAATAAAGAGTTGTTTTTCCTCATGTAAAATGTATTCTCGATAAAAATAAAATTTATTATTGATTAATTTTAACTTTACGAAGTGATTGTTCTTTATTTTCTCCATATTGGTAATTCTATTTATATATTTTTCTGGTTTGATATATTATGAAATCCTTAAAAAGTCTCAGGCTGTTCATTTTAAACAATTTGTGGGATTATTGTTTATAATAAAAATGTCAGTGGAAATGAAGTGTTATTAGTTTTAACCAAAGATATCTTTAAATGAACATTATTCCAGTATTGGTCATATATAAACAAAATGCAATGCACAACATGTTATGTTTTAAAATATGAATGGTTAGCATCCATTTTCCATGTACAGGTGAAATTGGAAAAATTAGAATACGATGCAAAAGTTCATTTATTTCAGTAATTTGACTTAAAAGGTGAAACCAATAAATGAGATGGACTCATTACATGCAAAATCAGATATTTCAGCCTTTATCTGTTATAATTGTGATGATTCTGGCTTACAGCTGATTAAAACCCCAAATTCAAAATCTCAAACAATTAGAATATTGTGAAAAGGTTCAAAACGCTAGACTCAAAGTGTCACACTCTAATCAGCTAATGAATCCAGAACACCTGCAATGGGAGCCTTTAGATGGTCTCTCAGTCTAAGTTAAATAACTGACATAAATGGACCTTTGCACCATATTCTAATTTTTCAAGTTTCACCTCTAACACAAAAGAAAAACTCTTGAAGACACCAGTCAACCTTTTGTGCACTACAGCGTCTGATGTATCTGTGAGCACGAAATATGGCTTGGAGTCTAAACATTAAAGCTACAATGGCAAATCTGCAAAACAAGCTAGCTTAAAAAAAATTTCATGCCTCTTAACAAAGTTCTAACATGTTATAGCTATATATATTTTGTAGAGATAAAAAAAATGGAAAAACAAATTAATAAAGTTCTCTTGCATTTGTCTCAGCCAATAACACGGCTCGGTCCGAAATAAACAATTGGACCATTCGGTTGCCTGTCTCAACGAACCATTGCTCTTCCACACTTCCTGGGTCCTCCACTCATAACGCACTCGCATATTTAGCAACAGAACACCACTGGTGTGAGAGGTTCTCCGCTCAATAATATCAGAGAAGGAGAAACAGCCGGCTGCTACCACTTCAGCTTTAGGACAAACTACCAGAGTCCCAAAAAGAAAAACACCATTTGAAGTCACGGACAACTAAAGACCTAGAGAATGGCAACTGGTGTTTAGCGCTCTCTCGTTTCCTCTGTTAAGGCGTGTTCCGGTATCAGGCGGACGTGGCCTGTGGATGAAAGCCGACGGGAGGGGTGAAAGCTCCATGTTTGTGTTTAAAAGCTATCTTGTTTTGCAGATTTGCTACTGCAGCTCTAAGTGTGTTTAAAGTAAATTGCAAATTGTGTTTTTTTTGTTGTATTTTTCAATTTGACATTTTTTCATCACAATAAGTGTTTACGTATAGCCATATTCTAAATAAAATTTGTAAGATCAAAAGAAGTAAACTGCTGCAATCTCTTTATGCGAACTATAAAACAGCACATGCTGTTGTGTACTCGCGTGTCTATAAATTTGTCACCTCAGACCAATTATACAAATTTAATTTTGCTGGTTTGTCTCTAACAATAGGTGTTCCAGTTATAGGTTGTAAAAGTGCAACAGAACATTGCTGAAAGTTCTATGAAACTGAAAAGAAAAAATTAACTGAGTATATTTAATTACTGATTGATAAAATAAAGAAAGTTTAGTTCAAGTAACCCCTGGAGTCAATTCCATTCATGATGGCCACCACAGCTAACTGATCTTAGCAAAAACTAAAAGCTACAACTCAATAAGAACAGCAAACACCAGAAACACCTGGGAGAATGTGAATATCTAAGAAAGTTGTACTTTTTTATTGTAAAGAATTTATCTCACATGATCCACTCATGCAACATTTAAGGTTTTTTTTTTGTTTGCTGCATTTTCTTATTTTTGTTTTCACCTCACGTATTTTATATTCAACATTTTTACAGAAAATAGTGCATTCTCTAACTACATACAGTGGGATGCGAAAGTTTGAGCAGCCTTGTTAAATGTCATGATTTTCCAGTATAAATCGATGGTTGTTACGATAAAAAATTTCAGTTAAATATATCATATAGGAGGAGACATACAGTGATATTTGAGAAGAAGAATGAAGTTTATAGGATTTCCAGAAAGTGTGCAATAAATTAGGCAGGTGCATACATTTGGGCGCTGTTGTCAGTTTATTGACTCCAAAACCTTTAGAACTAATTATTGGAACTCAAAATTGGTTTGGTATGAGTGACCTTTGACCTCCATACACAGGTGAATCCAATTATGAGAAAGAGCATTTAAGGGGGCCAATTGTAAGTTTCCCTCCCCTCTTTGAATATTCTCTGAAGAGTAGCAACGTGGGGGTCTCAATACAACTCTCAAATGACCTGAAAACTAAATTAATAAAGTAAGAATGACAACCTGTGGTCAATTGTGGATACTGTGAGTCCTCTCTGAATGACTCTCCACCTCCCATTCCACGAATTTGATGGTTGTTGCCAGTTAGGGATCAGGAACACACAATTCTAGATGACGAGCAAAGACGAGTCATACACAGTAAGACAAGTAGATAAATACATTTCACCGCCAACTATTGTAATTCCCTGTTAGCATTGTTAGCTCAACGTTAGCCTCTAGCCTTGTTTACCCCGATATTAGAGTATAAAAAAGCCCTGGCTTCTTAGAGGTACAAGAAATAACTTCTGGGTCGCTCCTGTTAGCTGGCTTAGGTTCTTTCTAAAACGCTGCTGTTCTTTGCTGGCTGGTGTGGAATTGCAAATGCCAGCGCAGACTCGGAAACCCTGCGGACTCACAGATTGTAAACAAAGACCACGTCCCTCTTTAGCTTTTTTAAATGGAGAAAAACTGACAAACCCTCCCACAAACGCATACAGCCGACTGAGAAAGAAATCTGTCTCAATGTAACTTTTCTTCCAACATGATTAAAACAGACTGTTTTGTGATTATTTCACTGTAAAATTCTTACATATTCCACCTTTAAATATAGTAAATAAGCACCAAGTTGTGCATTTTACATGGCACCCTTAACTTGGCTGAATATGTCATGTTAAAAAAGTAAATGCAAAGTCAAGTGAAATCTACAGTCTGTCAGGTTTTTGGATGACTCATTGATTGTGTCTCCTGGAAAGTTCAGTTTCCCACAGAGTCAGAGAATAAAGCTGCAGATGAACGTCTGATCTACAGATGGAGTGAAACTAAGAGTTTATGCATGTGTGTGCATGCGTTTGTTGGCCATGTATTTCATGAACCATCAACATTTTAATGAAACTGTCAGAAATTAAACAATGGATATCTGTCTGCCTACAACTGATGAACCTTTGGAGTCAACTTTATTCCAACTGACTTTAGAAAACACAAAAATATCTGATGTGGTTGTTTCTGAGAATCATTCACAACACCTACCCTTGCTAAAAGACACCATAATGTCTACAACTGTGGCCCGTGTTTCTCCATAAATCTATCCCCTCCTGAATGATCCCATATCACCTCTTCTACATGTGTGTGAGCTCTTATGCTTCACACTATCATCACTAAAACACACGACGTCATCCATTTGACCTTTGTTACTTAATTACCAGCAGGCTGCCACCAGATTATGCACCAACCTTTATGCATTTAGTGAGTCGATGCACATGGATGATCACACTCGGGCTCTCTCCAGGGAAGGTTAGACCAAAGACCGTGGCTGTGGTGGAGGTGTCCACCTGCTCCTTGAAAAAACTGCACAAATGATGATGACATAATGAAATGACGCAGAGCTAATGAGACGGGCAACGTTTGCTTCTCCACCATCAGAGCCCGCCCCACACAGGGCTCTTCATCATCTCCCCTCTGCCAGAATCTTGCTGAATCATAAAGACATCCACCCTACCTGCCTCAGACTCAAACTTGTGCCATGTTGCTGTCTGCGTAAATCTCCCTTTTCCCCTCTGCCTACCCGTCCCCTACTTGGTATATTCAGGTTCTGTCTCCTGTGTGTTTTTCATCAGAATGTAATCACGTACACGTTGTTTGTTGATTTAGACTAGATGGGACTGTGTTTAAGTTAAACTCCACTCACTTCCCCGTCCTGGCTGTGTGCCAGCTGTCCACCGCCTCCTGTGACGCAGTGCCCTTCAGCCTGAAAACTCACCACACCGTGACTTAGCTGAGATCAAAGAGCCATTTACCTTCAACTGTGAGAAAATGACAGAAGCAGACAAAGTGTCCGATTTTCTGAGAAATATTCAAGTGGGGAGAAGGAGGTTACGCTAACTTAATACGTTCTGGTGTCTCTGTGTGTTTCCTTCAGGGAGCAAAGCTCAAATATAATCACAGAGAGACTTGATGTATTATTGAGGCTGAGCACTCAGCGGGAATTTGGTGAAAAGTGAATTTCGTACATAAAGGAGAGAATGTGGATGGGGAGGATTGAACGAAGAAGAAAAAAAAACGGAGCTCAGAAAGTGGGCCACAGAAGCTGCCATGTGCGCGGGTGCAGCCGTGAAATCAGCCTGATCCAATAGATTCTGTTTATCTGGCACGACTACAAGTGAAAGCAATTGGAAATCTGGGGGAGATTTGGAGAAGGCTGTGATTCACGGAAAGGAGAGGGGGGGCAATGAGGAAAAAAAATAAAAAAGTAATACTGTCTGCTCTACAGTCTGGCAAAGCAGGCATTTGTTCAGAACAGCCTTTAACAAGGTTAATGGTGATTTTTCTCCACAGGCATCGTCTTACAGTAAAACTCCCATGCCTCTCTTTCCATTTATTTTATTTTTTGGTTCTGCTCACTCCCTCTCAGCGATGTACCTGCTGCTGCCCCTCATCATATCTCCGTCTCCATGCTAACACTCTGCTTTTGGCTCATTATCTCCCCCAGGCGCCAAATGCAGCTGCTTAGTCCAGTCCACATCAAACAGTTTGTTTTTTATACTATAAAACACACACACACACACGATCACATCAAAGGATCATTGTAATGGGTTTATTAAAATCCTGCAAGATTTATGCACACACACCAGTATGGCAAATATCTGCATCAAGATGTACAGTTACTGCTCATCGATGGAGGCCTTACTGTGTTTTGCTAAGTTGGAAAAAAACAGTTTGGAATAAAAATGTATTTCTGGAAGTGGCAAAAACCATCATATGTATATATTAATAAATAATGCACTGTCATGGCTTTGGAAGTATGGCTTAGTCTGCCTGCACTCGATTCACAACTTAGAAAAAGGAAATGGCAATGTCTTGACTTCCAAACATGGTGACGCAACAGAAACAGCAGCTAAAGCTCGATTTGAGACGAGAGCGAGCTTCATTGAGTCTGGGGAAAGTTTTATTTCATGTGTGGCCGGAGGTGTTGATTGATGACCACAAAGTAATCAGTACATTATTCTTCTTCCTCTACAGAATTGGTCAGACAGTTTGGGAATGCTTTTATTTGCCAAAGGTCAGATGAGAAAGTCAATGCCGCTCACAGATTGCTGCCCTGATGTATTTATTGTTTATTTCTTTTATTTTGTTGGAGTGTCAGATGACGCAAACATAGTTTAGTCAACACACGTGAAGCTTCAGAGGCTATAAAAAAGATAACTCACGTTTCCAGAGCTCAGTTTGGTCAGATCATCAGACCAGAGCGATGAGCTAACAGCTAGTCAAAGTGGTCACACAGTAGAATTCTATGGAAACGTAGAGCTGCCACCCACGCGATATCACGTAATGTTATTTTATTGTTCTGCATTCTTACACTATACATATCAGGTTTGTACAAACGTGACATTATATTGTAAGAATGTGAAAATTATCATGTTAGCACAATGAAGTTCTCAAGTAACGTGATATCGCTCGAATTTTATTTTGTTTGGGTGACAGCCCTACGTTGCTGTTGACGTCCGACATCCTAAAAATAACTAATCTTAACATTTTAAAGTAATTTAGATCTGAAGTGTTTTTTAGACTCTTACACTGATATTATTTAGATTGTTAAATTATATATTTTTGGCAGGAAGTGTTAACACATGAGCTCAGCTGCTAATTTTTACTACCATGGTTATTAGCTACTATTCATGCTAATAGCTACACTTTTAAAGCCATACTATGCAACTTTTTCATATGTTTAAATCATTTCCTTGAGCCAGTATGTGCTAAAATGACCCTTTACAGATTAATGAAATGTCACTCAGACCCCCACCGCCCTCTGTGTCCAGAATACCGCACTTGCAACTTCAGAGTGGCGAACCACCTCCTGTTGCAACTTACATACCTGGTGCTGCAGTCTGCTTCCAGCATGTTTCCTGCATGTTTTAGATCATGAACACAGCTGATTTGTTTGATTTAGTGATGAACCGCTCCTGTAGACACTAATGAAGGCTGAGGAGACATTTCAGCAGTTAGATTAAGGTGTTAAAAAGACAAACGCACAGCATCGATATGTTTCACTTTTGCTTTCGCTAACTGAACGCTAAAAGCAAGCCAAAACTGCCAAGTGTTCCTTTAAATGATTCAGTAAAAATTGTGGAATTTATGTCAGAAGGTTGTTGAAATAACCTGTTTTAACAACTAGATGTTTTTAGATGATAGTTACCAATATTGTGCTTGGTACTATAGGGCTAGCCGTTCAATTATTAATTTGTTCAAAATTAAACTGAGATTTATAACAGATAAAGGTCAAGTCTGTGACCTTTCCACGGGAACCCACTATAAAAGCCACGAGGTATTGCTTTAGAGGTTCCATGTGCTGATGCATTGATCTATAAAACTTTAAAACCCCGTGGAGCTCCTACTGTTATTTGCCTCAGCTGAAGTCATTTATTAGCTTTTGAGCAGTTTCTTTTGTTTTTCCAGGTTTGCTCATAAGTTGTAGCTTTGCATTTAGAGGAATCAAGATTCTCAAAAAACTTTTGGCAATGAATCAACTTTCCAGAATCGATTGTAAAAAAAACAACACGACCCTAAAGAGTCTGCAGGAGTTCAACCACTTTGCCTCATATATCTGTCTTTAGCTCAACAACTTTCATTTTGATGCTGGGTTTTTATTTTTTTATTCCTATTATTAACTAGTAAAAGTAAAAGCTGAGCTGCTTGATGTAAAGAACACCATTTCATTATGCGTGCATGCACAAATTTGTTTTGTAAACTAAAAGTCAATAATTTTTCTTTCATGTCTCCCAGTTTCGATTTATTGTGACTTTTTGATTTTTATTATGGAGCTTATGAACAATGTCGTCTTCAGTTAGGAAATCATTTCAATAACAATAAGGATCCATCACTTTAATACATCTTGTTACAAAATAACAAAAGAAGGTGCATTTGATTATCAGTTTGAGTGAACAACAATGCAACAAATAAAATAATAATAAAAAAAGCAAAATCAAAAAAATAAAACCTTTAATCAGTAAGTAGATCATAAATGTCCTCTCTCCAACATTCAGGTTGTAATTTCCATAAATCTCTCACACATACATTCATTTCTCTGTTTGGCCCATCCTGGGGCCAACGTTAGCTCCTCTGTAACCCAGCTGACAGAACACGGCGAGTGGGAAACACATTTTTTTCTCTCTCTCCAATAATTAACAAGATGTTTAAAGTAGAAATGTTTTATACTATACTCAACATAAGGACTCGCTGTATTATTTACAGTATTATTTACAATATATACTGTAAAACTGTAAATCAGGTGAGATTTAAAAAAAGGCACAAGTTTCCCTTTTTTAAATACATGTAAACATCTCATCAAAAAAGCATGCAATTACATTTCATTTTACAAAAAAAGGATATCATTTTTAGACAAAGTACTTAAATATTGTTTTCCAGCAAAATATAATTCTCTCAAAAATACTTTCCCATTCATTCTACGTACTGTTAGATGTTTTCTTGTAGTGTTTAAAAAGAACCAAACAGATGGCAAAATAAAGAGTGAGAGATTAGCGAAAGGACACAACAAAGACTGAGTGTAATGTGAAGCGTTAGTGATAAGATATTGTCCTAAACTTATTGCAAAGAGGAAGATTGCTAATAAAAGTGCTAACGTTAGCTCTTAATGCTAACAGATGAGAGGAAAATGGGCCCCCATGCTAACTGATCTCAGATTTCCAGATGGTAAAGTTAACAAACCTTCATTTATTTGTTCTCTAAGAAATTAAAGTCACACAACCGTTATTATTTTCCATTTTGGAGCCTTCGTCTCAATTGCATGACTGTTGCCAAACGATTCCACGCACAGAGAGACGAGCTAAAAGCAGTGCAGTGTTGTCGTTGGAGCTCAGGTCACTAATGCAGCACGCTAGTGCCATGCTGTGTTACCGATGTCACGTTGTCTAACTTTAGGCCGGGTGACCGTGTGGAAATTCTCCCCTCTGTTATCACAGTTGCTTAAAGAAACAAAGAATTCCCGCTAGCTGCGCTAATGCCTTGTGTCACATTGTTTCCCCACTTCTGTGCAAATCTAAACATGAGAAATAGGATGTGGCAAAGTCTATAACATGTATCCCAAACATCTACGCTGAAAGAGCAGATAAACTATTCACACACTTGGGCAAAATAAAAAAAATTCATATACAAACATGGCCATACACACACGTAAATACACACTTACAGGGCACGATAATCACAACTCCCCCACTTGTTATTTTCCCGGCGACTGTGTCGCTTCTCAGTAGCATCATAGTAGTTTTCCACAAACATCCAGCGACCGATGGGGTGTGAGACAAATAAATGGTCCAGAAGACTACTGAAAATAGTAGAATTTGGGCCAAAAAATAAAAGATATGAATCTCATTTGGGAAAAGTAAAACAATAATTTGTTTTCATCAAGCATCCATCAACCTTAGAACATCTGTACAACAGCTAAATAGAATGTGTTTAAGAAGTTGTTAATAGCTGTACATATTTGTCTGGTATTAGCTGTAAGCACTGTGGAGTAATGTTGCTTTTTGGGTACTATGAACTTTACAGAGTATGTAAATATAGTTTGTAAATAAAGTTTGACTTGACTTGACTTGACATGTGTGTTTAAACTTTGTGTCCGTATAGCGTGTGTGTGAACTGTCTACTAGTTACTGTACATGTCACGACTCGCCTGGCTTTTGTAGAAACGAAGCACCTTAATGTAAAACGGTCAAAAACTAAACCTTTGCAACTTTTTTTGTTTTTTTTTATAAAATGCTTTTATTATTATTTCTGGGAAGAGTGTGATAAGGGCTGGTTTTGCCTCATTGCAGGTAAAAACAGACATTTGGACAGCTGCTCTGGAGATAACACAAATGACAGCTAGCACTATAGACGCACCTCAGTCAAACCCATTATCAGCTGATTCTCACTGCAATTGTTCCTGTAAATGCATCGTTTCATCCTGCAACACTTTAAAATGCATTTTATTTTTGTTGTTTCTGCAGAAAGGAAAACACTAAAACACATCGTCTCTAAAATTGTGACATGGGAGTTTTGTTTGCAAGCTTTCTTTACACTGGAGAGACATTAAGCTTAGGACTTTTGCATATTAGCTTTGATTGTTCCACTACACTTTTTTATATATGTAACAAACTGTAAATGCTAATAATGGCTGTTATGATCCAGATTTAAGATTCAAACTTGGAGTTGATGTAAATATTTAGCTTATGATGATATTTGTATAGCCCTTTGGGATATCCTCACACACTCCTGCGGTGTGAAAACCCTGTGCCTTCAGGAGAACTCCTTTGCGCTGTAGTTTTGCTGCTACACTGCAAAGCTAACATTAGTATTGGCATATTCTTTCCTAGTGCTATTATTTTTGAAAATTCTGCATAAGCTGGATTTAGTATATTTGCAAGAATCGTTTGCTCGATTTGTAAGCGATTTGGATTTTTATGTATGTGAAGTGTATCAATTTTCCTCTCATGAGTGAATGGAACCTATGTATCTAATGCATTCAAAGTGACTTATGGCTTAATCTCCTTAGAAAATACTGTTATCATCTTTGGGGCAGGGTTGCATGGGTGTTCATCTGGTCGCTTTTGTCACATTTGTCATAAGTTGTGCGCAACTTCTCCAACAACTCACAGCTCCAAAAAGCTTACGATGACTTCGGGGTCAAATCCATCGATCTCCACGTCACTGAACCTTTGCCATCCTAGACGAGGACGTTGGCGTACAGGGCGACGGGGCAAGGGCCACCAGGTCAGGCCTTCCTTGCACTTTTTACTCCCTGATCTTCAGTTTCCTCTCTTCCAGTTTAGTTTTTTCATCTTTTTTCTCTAAATGCTGCTTCCATTGTCAGCTGAGTCACTTCTTGTGGAAATAGATGGTATGAGTGAGGCCTGACTCCACCTTTGGTATCTGGTCACTAATGATCTCCACCAACATTTCAGGGAATTCCACTTTCAGGGCCTGCGACTCACGAAAGGTGTAGAAACAGAAGTCCAACAAGTTCCCCACGAGCTGCACACCAAAAACAAACATGAACATACATTTTATTTTATTTACTTTTTTTAATATAGACACATTTCATGATACTACACCACAATAATTTAATGTCTACATTTGGTTGGTGTGGACCTAGGGCTGTGCAACAACAAATTATTAGTATTTTGATTTCGTCTCCCACCTCTTTCCAAAGGCCAAACTCACAAGCATCCTGTGTTTTAAAAAGCCAGAGCAGGAAAAGATGGTAGAATAAAACAGACTCTATAGCATCCAGAGGTATGTGTTTCTATACAGTCCTATATTCCAAACAGCAATAATCCTAAAAACATAAAGTTTTATGTGCACTAATTCCCTGCTTTTCTCTCTTTTATTCATTTGTTTGCATGTTTTTTCATGATTTCTTCAAGATCAAGAAGAAAAACATAGTTAAACTCTTTACATTTGATTTAAAGGAGACACATTATGGCTTTTTCTTACGTTATAATAGTGTCATGGTTGATATAAAACATGTTTATGAAGTCCTTTGCACTAAATTCCTTTCACATAAAGCGATTTCAGCAGTTTTATTCTGGACAGTTTCAGTACCTTCCAGAATGAGCCGTTTCAGGGCTCTGTCACTTTAAAAGAACAAGCTGGAGCTGGCCACGCCCACTCATTCCCCACTCAGGCTGCTATAAGCTGAGAAGCTCCAATATCTGGGAAGGGCTCAGAGTAGAGCTGCTGCTCCTTCAGCAGCTCTCTCTCTTGCACATGCAAGGTGGTTCTAGTCTAATTTCCCCATTTGTGACATCACAATCAGGAACATTTTAAAACTGCATGTTTTAGACACATAATTCCTAAAACCAAACACTGAAAGAAAATGGCGATTAACCAGGCATTAACCATAAATTCACCTTTATCATAAAATTCAAGTGGACTGAGCTTGTTTCTCAATTTTCTTTGAGGAACATCATCATTTTGCTAGATTTACCTCAGAAATACACCCGTTGCTAAAGTTAAACCTCCTCATTAGCTGGTTTAATATTAATCCTAGATCATAGTTTAAAGTTCTGGTTCAACAGGCTTAAATTTAAACTTTGTTTAGTGTAAAATTAAACTGATTTTAATAGAGAGGTTTAAATTTAATCCGTCTTAATTTTAAACTAGGTTAAAGAATTTAAACCATGATTTAATCCAAGTTTAAATTTAAACCTAGCACAAAGGGATGCAAAAGATGAGTTTTGCACAATATGTCCCCTTTAAACTAACTGACCTGTGGAATTTGCTTTTCAACTCAGTGATTAATCATGCTAAATGATGAGTTTCTAGTAGTACCTAAAATAAAGATTATGATTGTTCCAGTTTGTTGAGCAGCCTTATATGGACCCTCCACCCCCCTCCAGCTGTCGATACCTGAGGGTAGCACTTGATTTTTCTTTTGAAAGAAAGGTCATCCACTCAGCACTAACCCTAATTACTTAGTCATAAGGGTGAATTCATTCTGACCAGCCATTTCTGTAACCTCTCTCTCTGATCTTCACCTTAAAGGCTTTGCTCTCACTGAACCCGTGCATAGAAAAGTAGCTGTCATTTAGCACATTTCCCACTGTGACCACTCAGTACTCTGATCCAATAAACTGAAAGCTGATATTGATCCTCTTCTGTTCCATTCACCAATACAGCCTCTTCCAAAATAACTTCCCACCCTCAGGGAAAAAGTGGGATGCAATTATCCCTATTGCAAACCACACAGCTCTATTGAACCACTAAGTAAAGCATTAACCAAATCCACTATGCTGCCATTTTACCATGTCAACATTTCCTATGAAACGCAAGTAGACACCTCGATGTGAGAGGGTAGTGAGGAGACTAAAGGAAGCCTGCTCCTTATTGCGTGCAGTTTGAAGACGGGATGAAGATACGTACGTCGTGCATGGCGTCCAGCAGCTTGGTGAGCTGGAAGAAGCGCTGCCAGGTTTGGCCTGAGTTATTGGTCGCTTTCCCAACAGAACGCCGGAGCTCCTTGATGTAATTAACCCTCATCTCCTCGAACGCTGCCTGGTTCTTCAGACCCTCTTTAGGAACTGAAAAACAAAATTCCCACATCACAGTCAAAACATGCACAGCCATTATTGTTTATTGTCGTGTTATGATTGTTTTATGTCGTGTTCAACGCTTTGGATCACTTTTGCAGGCGTGGAAAGTGCTATATAATAAATAAAATACTTTTCGTGTAGTCTTAAAATAGTTTCGACATGTTTTAGATGATTTACCCCAAAACTTACTTTCACTCTAAACAGAGTAATGGGCTCGACACACAGGAGGCGACATCTCCTCCATTCATTTTCAATGAGGCATGTGTGACAAAGCGATAATCGCGGGTTTCCCTCCTGCTAAGCGAAAGGCAAAAACGTGCATGTGTGTCGTGCACACGCGAGCCAGCGACACAATCCCAGAAAGTTGAAAATCTTCAACTTTTCATCGCTGTCGCTCGGACAAGTACCAATCAGCGGAGGTTTCACTGACTGACCAATGAGACTGGATGCTTCTCAGTGCATCTCTGGGTAAACATGGAGGAAAAGTTAATACTTGCCATGTCGGATGTCCCAGAGCTTTACAAGACTTCACTTATCTCCAGCAAAACCCTGTGAGACTTCATATCTACCGCTGTTTCAACTCTGAACTGCTTTAATATCCCAAAATTCCCTCCGATCTGACGGCCAATCAAAACAACGGAAGACTTGCTATTCGTCCTGGAGCAGAGGCGTCGCTGGCTTTTGCCGCTGCCGCATGTCGCCTCCCGTGTGTCAGGTTATAAAGGTGATAGCGATGAGTTTTGCTGATCGCGGTCGTTTATTGCCTCGTGTGTGTCGAGCCCATTAGAGTCTTGGTTAGGTTAGTTAAGACAAGAATACATTTTTCAGTCATCAAACATGATCAAGAAGTTAAGGTAAAATAGTTACAACTTTATTGTCCTAAAGTCAAACCCTTGCAGACGTTGCTGTAAATTACAAAACTAGTTCATTTATTATCCAAAATGTGACCTTGCTTTTAAATAAATGCCACCGACTTTTTATTTTTCAAACATCACTGATCAGAGTCCTTCAGGCCAAAGATCACAGGTTTGAGATTAAAATTTTTAATTCAATTTTAGAATTTAAATGAAATACACAGGGAGAATAGTTAGAGTTTAATCCAAATGGTAAATCCAAAATAACATACTCGTAGCACAGAGTTACGCAGGATGACATGAAAGGATCTGGGAAAACAAAAAGGATCCCAAAATAAATAGTGAGAGGGAACAATAAGCAACAGATGAGCAGAAATCACGCGCTATCGTGTTAAAGTGGGAAAAACCAGACTCCCCCTTCACTCTGATGTAAGACGCCCGATATGCGCTCCATTAGCTTTTAGAACATGACTGGATTGATGCAAATTTGGTATGAAATGGTTCATCCAATGATCCTACTATGAAAGTCCGTGGTCGCGCCATGTCCAGCATGACACTGATGGCGATAGGTTGTTGTCTTGACAAGTGAAACTGAAAAAATTAGAATATAGTGCAAAAGTTCATTTATTAAACTCATTACATGCAAAGCCAGATATTTCAATCATTTATTGTGATGATTATGGCTTACAGCTGATGAAAACCCCTAATTCAAAATCTCAGACATTTAGATTATTGTAAAAAGGTTCAATATTCTAGACTCAAAGTGTCACACTCTAATCAGCTAATGAATCCAAAACACCTGCAAAGAGTTCCTGAGCCTTTAGATGGTATCTCAGTCTAAGTTGGATTACTGACATAAATGGACTTTTGCATCATATTCAAATTTTTCAAGTTTCACCTGTAAGGCCAACATGAACTGTACAGACTCAAATTCTCAATGACCAAGGCACACCCAGTACCTCATCTACAAAATAAAAAAATATTAAGTAAAGCTGAGTTTCCCTGTCTATTTTCTATCAGCGGCTTATTCAGGAAACGGGTAGAAGACTATTTCACGTTTCACCTACATGTTAAACTCAGAGTGACTGTATTTTCAAAAATAACAAGTAAAAATGGTTTCTCAAAGAGCTTGCTCTTTAAAGGGACACTAGTCAGTTTTGGCTTGTTTTTAGCACCCCCTAGTTTTCGTTGGTGAAAACGAAAGTAAAACTTATCTCTCCTCGCTGCGCGTTCGTCTTTTTAACACCTTAATCTAACTGCTGAAATGTCTCCCCAGCCTTCATTAGTTTCTACGGGAGTGATTCGTCACTAAATTAAACAAATCAGCTGTGTTCATGAACATGCAGGAAACATGCTGGAAGCAGACTGCAGAGCCAGGTAGGTCAAGCTGAATTTTTCTAAGTCTTAACAGACCGGACCGGCAACTGTGAAGTTGCAAGTGGAATATTCTGGCCACAGGGGGCGACAGGGGCTGGGTGGCCTTTCATTAACCCTGTAAAGGGTCATTTTAGCACATACTGGCTCAAGAAAATGATTTAAAAATATTAAAAAGTTGCAAAGTGTCCCTTTAAGAAGACAATACGGATTAAAATGCACTCTACCAAAATACTGACCTGCAGGTTAACGGGTCAACCAAAGACCGTTCTGATCAATTTCTTTCAGACAATTTTCAAAGTTTCAGGCATTTACTGATGGATTTTCTTCACTGTTGTTCAGCAGCCAACAACCCATTTTCAGCTGGTAAGGATGCCTTGGAATCACCAAAAGGGAAATGTTCACAAATTTGAGAAAAAAAAAATCCTAGAATTGTCAATAACACGGAGCACGCTTGGTGCATTTTAGAAATGGCTGGCAAGTGTTCATTTAACACGATTTGCAGTAAATGGGCCAGGCCATATGCAACCACCAGTGTGTTCCTTTAATGAAAAAATGTGTAACTGAGTAAAGGGTAATTAGAGGTGCTTGGTGAATTATGCTCCACCTCCCACACAGAAGCCTTTTTTGGGGGGCATTTTTATGTGCTGTCGACCTAAGCCAATTTAGCTATTCACTACTATCATTTGCACCATTTCAAGTGCTAATTAGTTTTTGTGTTCAGCCACTAAATTTATGAAAGAAGACTGCTGAACTGACTGCCACTGATTCAAACTTTTTAGTGGTGCTAGTGTCTAAAAATGATGAGAATGTAAATCAAAGAGCTTGATCTTTACATCAATCAAGCCTCGGGTATAATTCAGTGACCAGAAAACCGTAAATCACAGAGATTGGATCCATGTTAGCTTTTTTTATTGCAGTGTGGTGGACATTTTGGTAAATGTGAAGAATAACATCCAGCAGCTCCAGCAGGAGTATGCATCTAAATACCTGCAGAGTAATTTTGTGCTAGAGAGTAAAGTGACAGCTACAGAAGGCTGTCAAACATTTTTAAAAACTGCTGCTGCTGCT
>SSNS01000305.1:479509-492417 GCA_006937985.1 Aphyosemion australe | reverse complement strand
TGAACTCCAGTCAAAACAGAGAAATGACGAGTAAAATGTAAATACTAGACACCTAAATTATGACTAACAACTGTATTAGTGAATTATTGAAATATATATATTAGTGAGGATCCAACCTATTTACATCTTTATATGAGGACATTTTGCTCTATATTTCCTACTATTAATTTTTTTTTTACTTTTTAAAACTATTAATTGTTGTATAAACTATTTTTATGTTCAGTAGGATCTACCAAATTAAAACTAGACACCAAAGAAATACGCAGATCCTACAAGTTAACATTAAAGAACTTATTAATGGCTGGGGAGAGGGAGGTCTGGGCTTCCCTCCTTAGGCTGCTGCCCCCGCGACCCGACTCCGGATAAGCGGCAGAAAATGGATGGATGGATGGATGGAACCTATTAATTTGAGTCATTATAGTGAATAAATATATAAGTAAGTAATAAATATATAAGTATATAGTAAGTAAATTTTTGACTTTGGAAAAAAGCTTCTATCATGAATGTAAAAATCTACAGGTAGAAAAATGTATTGCAAGTGAATCCCCTCTCCCTACTTCCTTATATATATATATATATATATAAATATATATATATATATATATATATATATATATATATATATATATATATATATATATATATATATATATATATATTCAAATTGCATGGGGCTCTATGGGATGGGAGATTGGCTAAGCAAAAAAAAAAGATTAATTGTCCGCATTATACCACAGTACACTTTTAATTGTGTCTAAAAAAAATCATACATAATTCCTGAAAGGGGGTATAACATACAAATCTTAAAAGGTTCTGAAACATGCTGACTATAGAAGAATAAAGAATAATAATAAAGCTTTTGGACTATACTTGTAGGAAAGGCATCAACATCCAGAAACAAACAGGACCTGTTTAAATGTCTTACAGAACAAATAGGTCAATAAGTGTGAGGATGTGTGTTTGGCTGGCTCCCTCTCCTTCCATCTAATCCTTTTTCTCGTACTTGAACACACAAACATCTCCGGACACATCATCCATGAATCTGGGGAGAGCAGATATAAAAGCAGATTGTGCTCATGGTTTTCAGCCGGCATTTTCTCAGTTAAATTTCATGGCTGACATGATGAGAATGTGCTAAAACCCAGGGTCACATTTAGACCTTTTGTTCTGCTCCCACTGACCCAAATAGGCCTTGATTAAAAACCGACCTGGCAGTCAGGGGTTCTCTCCACGAGTGGCCCAAAAATAGGGAGTTTATACCATGATAATTGGTGTCAAATTGATTTTCTCTGCTTGTTTCACTTGTTTTTTTCTTACAGCAAGTAAAGCTGTGCTACTGCTCGTTTCACACACCTAGGAACGTTTTCTTTTTATTGTTTGCTAAATAATGTCCCACTGTCTCATGCAGGTAGGATAAACCATTATTAGCATGTATACTGTAAAAAGACACGCAGCTGGTGTAAACCTTATTGTAAGAACGGGTTTCGGTTTTGATTTAAAACCTGTTTGTTTCTATCATGGAAAGTTTCTGTTTTAGACAGAAACATTTGGGGGGTTTGTTGCTAAATATAACATGAATTAAACAGGCTTCTGACTATAAGAAGGACATTCCTATCAATAGTTTATGTTAGTATTTGTATGCAAACATCTACAGTAAATGTATAACTTATTTGTTCTGGGCATTGTTTGGAAAAGTAGTAGGTAAGTCTAAAACATTTTTAAGCCTCGCACTTCCATGTCATTTCCTTGTTTTTGCCTGAAAGGTGCTCCAATGCTTTATTACCGTAATGCACCATGGATGCGCGAAGCAAATTTTAGCTAAGCTCCAGTGTCGGCTGGCTTGACCTTGTATTTCCAAGCGTCGGCTCACTTGACCGCGGTCATCTGTTGAAAACTGTCCTGTTTGTATAGAATTGGTTATAACTCCTTGGATTCTTACGTTTTTACTACAACGACAATTATCATTCACGTGTACGCCAGACGCCATCTTTGACTACAGCTAAAAAACGACAGTGTTGCGCGATAGTCGTCATTTCTGCCTTTTTTTTAATTGGTTATTTTTGAGCTGGCTAGTCTCGCCCCTCATGGTCCTCTCTGTCACGGATTAGCCAGACTCATCCTCTGTGTAGAATAGACATTAGACTAGCATAATGAGAGAGAGAGAGAGAGAGAGAGAGAGAGAGAGAGAGAGAGAGAGAGAGAGAGAGAGAGAGAGAGAGAGAGAGAGAGGGGGGGGGAGGGAGGGAGGGCAGGGGCATGGGCGCTATCCCCCAGCGTCAATAAATTCAGATGCTGATTGGCAAAAAATTGTCCAGTTCTCCCTAGCAACCAAATGTGATTGGTTGTATAGCTGCAGTTCAGGGGGGCTTTTCCCAGCGCCCCAGGAGTGATATGATTGAGTCTGTTGGGGAAAATTCACCTTTTAATGACAGACAGCTGCTGAAAATTATGTGTAAATAATTTAGATTTTAATCTAGGTTCACAAAATCATATAATAGTTGTGTGTGTACATACTGTAGTAAATATTTGTATATACAGTGCAGGTTTTTTTTAACTCTTTAGAAAATTTTCTCCCTTCATTTGATGTCAGGGAGGGCGGCGCCCTAGCGCCTCCACTATGGATGAGCCGGCACTGAAAAAAAGCCATTTGCACCCATCTGGATTTAGGCTCATGAGATGTTTCAAAGAGAAAAAATTTTTTTTTTTTTACCAGAATTACTTTACGTGTTTGTGCAGAGATGAGGAGTGTAACTGGTTTTAACAGGCCACTGCTTTTGTTCCGAATCCAAACAGGGTCATAAGAGACCGCGGGCTCAGTGAAACCTTAGCCAAGGTCAGAGAGAAATAATAGCCCTTGTCTCGTTTCTCTTTATCCCACTTTTCCTCTTTGTGTTTCACTTGTTCACCTTATGTAGCATACAAATGCACTTCTACAAACTAGCCCAACGGCATGCACACACACGCACACACACACACACACACACACACACACACTGTAGTGCTTTGACAAGTTCTGACACCTCCTCTGTAAACATTTCAGCTGTTACTCCTTCCACTAGGTCCAAACATTATATTTGTACTCCAAGTATAACTCAAAGAGCTTCCTGCAGTAAGTCAGGAAACCCTGCAGCAGACGGCTTCTTTCTGAAAATATTCACAAGCACTTTGCCAAACCTCTATGCAGTCGCTTCATCATGTGGACTTTGGAACATGATGAGAAACGAAGAACAGGATGATTATTTTCTTTTACTCAATCCTTCATATTTCACAGTTATTATTCTACTACAAATTCAACAAACTACAGTAGACTGTGCGGCAGCTTGAATCCCCTCTGTTTTTATTCTGCATCCATGCTCTTTTTATCCACACCCTCTCTTTTAAAAACTCCAGCCAGGGCTTTAAGGAAGTGCAGGAAAATAGCAGGTCTTGGAGGGCTGCCTGGTGCTTGACTGGCCTTTATTAAGTACAGCAGGGCTCTCTGGAAAACCTCCAGAGGACCTGTGAGGAGAGGAGAGGGAGGCCACAGCAACAGAAGGAGCAGCTCTGCCATCCCACCACACTCTGCCTCTTTTCTTTTTGCCTCCCAATACAAGTGCACCTGTCCTCTTTCACCAACACCAGCTCGTCCTCTCAGTCCATCCGTTTTCCTTCTTTTGGTGTGAATTTTCCCACACTGGCTTTTTGTTCTGTCTGTTGTCCCCATTCTTTATCTCATCCAACATTCAATTGCTTTAGTTTGGTTAGAAATATCAACTTTTATGAGAGAAATGCATCATCTTTTGCTAATGTCCCAGCTATATGAATTTTTTTTTTTTCATTTTTCAAAAAGCATTAAACACATGTTCTTAAACAAAACAAGATGCTACAGGATAGAGCAGGGAACTGCAAAGTTATATCTATGAATATCAGAATTAGCATTTAGATTTAAAGCTGGAGATGTGTGTAGGTTTTGATGGCTAATAGTGATTTCTGTGTCTATATATATATGTATATATATATATATGCATGCATGCAGCTTTTTGTAATTTACCCAGCTTCTCATGGTTCAACCAGAAATCACCAGAAATGTTGCATTGCTGCAAAGAGGACACATAAGTTTCTTTAAACTCTCCAATAAAAACTCAGCTTTTAGATTATAGCGAGTTTTTTTTATTGCAGAAAGTTCCATGAAGGATAATCAGTTCAAAAATTTGATTGCCTTCACATGTTTATGTCTAACGTGTGCAAAAACATTGCTGGACACTATGCTACAAAAAACCTGCTGTTGTGTTTTGTTTGAATTTTTTGTAATTTTTATAAAACATTTCTTTGTTGTCAACACATTTGCAGTGGTCTCTAGTATTAATGAATGCCTTGTGAGTTAATCTCTGGAAAAAAAGCTCTAGCGCTCCTGATTCAGGTACTAGAAGTGAGTCAGACGAGAGGTTAGCAGAACACAGCAAGATTCTGAGTTTTATTTCCTGATATTCTGACATCTTGCCTCTGATTGGCTAACAGCAACACAACTCTACCACTTACTCTGTTTGCTTTGCAATGTTGATGTTTTACCTCCATAAATAACACAAGCCTGGAGGAGTTCGGCCATGTTGTGGAGTTGCTAATGCTAATTCAACAACAAATGAGGTAACCTCATGGTGGCCCAAGCCAAAGCAATTGGCACTCGATCGAGTTGACATCTCACTGGTGTCAAGTGATCAGAGAAGTGTAATTTGATTGGCTAAAAGCCACTCGACTCGATCGAGTGACGATTACTTTGGCTTGGGTCACCAGGAGGTCACCTCAGTTGTTGTTGAATTTTTGCTGTTGAAATTCTGCAGTTGAATTTTTACTGATGAAATTGTTGCTGGTGTATTTCAAGTTAAAAAAAATTCAGATGCATAATTTCACTGAATACATGTCATAATGTCATAAATTGAATGTCTAAAAACAAGTCATATTCTGGTGAGACTATGTCTTCCATAGACCGATCATATTTAAACAAAATAACAAGTAAATAATGCTTTCTCTGTGAACCTGGCCTTTAATCAAGTATGGCAAAGATTTTTGACTTATAGGTAATTTAAACTGTTTTTATCATTATTATTTGGGTTTTCTGTGTGCTGTCCATGGTCCTGAACCATGAAAACAGTACGACATTTGGACATCATTAATCAGAAAATCAAGATCTTGTGACAAATTCTTTGAAAATAGGTTAAGAGTTAAGTCAGACAGAATGAAGGTCTCTCAGCTTAGCAGCTTCACTAGCATGTTTCTTTTTACACTTACAGCCCCCCTTACATTTGTCAAATTAAATGTAACAAACAGCACCTGTTCAGAGTTAATTACCTGCAGCTGATTATCAACAGGCCTGCTTGTTTGTGACCCCACAGACTCATTTGTGCTCTTCATAGATTGCCTCAGTCATTACTGAAATTAGCCGGCTTGGCTACGAGTTTATAAATCAGCTCTTTGTTTGTAGATCATTCCCAGAAATGGTCACTCCCATTTTTTCTGGATTGCAGTCTGTTGGTTAAAGAGTTTTCCTCTGTCTTTGTGCATTCACAAGTAGGTTTTCTAACCAAAGACTGGGTTAAATTACTTTACATGACTAAAGACATCTCCTATCACAAATTAAAGCATGCATTAGCACCCATATTGATTAAAATAAAGATAATTAGTTTTTCCCAGATTCCCTGCCTCATATGTTGAGGCAAAAACTTCCACTGGAATGCCTTTTGTCCCACTTTGGCTTTGATCATTGGATTTATTCTTCAAATCTGAGAATATGGAGGTTGATAATGAATGTATGCATTTAATTGTTATTAATGAGGTAACAGTAGCGGCCCAAAATGAGACGGTGGCAGAAGTGTGAGAAGCTACATTTTCACTTCCAGTGGGGATGCTGGCAAATTCCGCGCTAATGTTCTACAACACTGCCATTAGCTGAAAAAACTTTCAATGTGTATGCCAATGACTGGGAAGTGACACGTTTAGTACTTAATTTGCAAACACTGGCACATTATTACAAAAGAAACTTATAGCAAAGCTGCAATTTATTGTCAGTGTCAAAGCAAAAATAACCAGGAACTCTATTAAAAAATTGTAACTTAAAAGTTCTTTAATAATCCCAAAGGAAAATGAAATTGTAGCAATAACCAGCTACACAGGGGTTTGTACACACAACTCAAAAAACTCAGCTTTGAGTTTAAAAACTTTAAATTTAAGATCTTTAACTCTCGTGTTCTTACTGCTCGTGACCTGTCTCAGTCACCGTCAGACTCTTCTCCGTCTCCTTTCAGTCTGCCCCTTCTCTTCCTTGGCCGGTGTATAAATCCCTCATTCCTCTGATTGGGAATGCCTCTCAGCTGTGCCCGGCCACGCTCCCATGACTCCTTTTAATCCTCGCACACCCGCAGACTTCCATGTCCATGTGCACTGCCACAAATCCCCACCATCCAACTCAGGCCAGGGGACCCACCGGCCGGACCAACGCCTCTCCCACCGGAGCGGGAGTCACTTGCAACCAACTGCGCCCCTAGGGCCAGTTGGGACCAAACCACCTTTCCTTCTCCGTTCCACATTACCGTTGTTACCAGGCCAGGGTCCTGCAGGGCTGTACTGACCAGTCTGGTCATCCGGGCCCCCTGGTCAGTCTCCAGCAGGGGGAAGTCTCAGCACTCGTGCCCCAACTCACTGCACTTTCAGTAGAGAAGTGTCGTTACTGCATTAGGGCTCGTTGGCTACTGGAAGCTGGCTGGCCACATTGTTGTCTTCTCCAGCCCATCCATTCCACCAATGGGGTCGGAGCCGATGTGGGAGTCGGCCATTCCTGCATCGTCTGGGGTCTCTGGTCCGCCACGGTAACCGCGGTTTGAATTTTGGCGGGGTGGCTGCATCGGACCCGCTCCTGAGTCCCCGTCAGGAATCTCTCCAAGAACTGCTCCAAGACCACCGTTTCCAGTGTGACCTGCTCCCTGGTGGTCTGCCCAGGTTGGAGCCACTGGGTAGCTGCGTCCTGGAGCCGCTGGGCGAAGGCAAAGATATGGTACTGTGCCCCCATCCAGGCTGCCCGAAACCACCAACGATGGTTCACCAGGTTGCATCCCATCCAATCCAGGATGTCGTGATTGAGGTCCTTGTAGCCTGGGTTGCAGTAGGCAGCCCAGCCACCGCGACCTGCGATGCCCACACCTCCTCTGTCAGCAAGTTCATCTGGACCGTGTCCACCAGCATCTGTCCCAGGACTGCGACAGGTGGCGGGTTGGTTGCTGCATGGTGGCATTTGGGCCGGAACAGAAAGGAAGCATCTTTATGCAAGTGGTGTGTGTGCCCCATGTTGGGCACCACTGTAGCAATAACCAGCTACACCAAGGTTCACACACAACTCAATTCACTTAGCTCTGAGTTTAATAACTCTTTATTTAAACTCTTCAGCACTCATGACCTGTCTCAGTCAACGTCAGACTCTTCTCTATCTCCTTTCAGTCCTCCCCTTCTCCTCCTTGGCTAGTGTATAAATCCCTCATCCCTCTGATTGGGAGAGCGTATCAGCTGTGCCTGGCCGCGCTCCTGCGGCTCCGTCCAATCCTCGCTCACCATGGAGACTTCCATCTCCATGTGTACTACAGAAATGTCAAAATAACTTATTATTTAAGGGTTAGGGTCCTTGTCCATCTAACCCCGTGTCCACGAACTGATTAAAAATGATGTAGATGGCCAGAAATAGTGCCAGTACTCCCAATATGCTGACAGGTAAAAATTCAAAGTGCCGGTACTGCGTACCGACCCACATAGAGCACTGGGCTCGTGAGAATTTTAAACCGCTACTTTTGTAACTTCCTTTCCATATATGAAAAATCCTGTGTTCTCTGAAGCTGATGTTACTGTTGAGTTAAGTTGCAACATCCTTCATCCATCACAAGGGGGACTACAGCCCCAGCACCCCACCAGTCTTGTACTAATGGGTGGTGGTGGAAAAAGTAAAAGATATATTGTATCCAACAATGTGGACCAACAGATGTTCCCCATACCGCCTATTGCCTGTGGGTGAACTCTGGCAGTAAGCAGAATCAGGACGAAACTTTGTTATGTGATATTGATACTCTGTTTATCCTCAGTAAGTAAAAATAAAATCAAATCAACCAGAGCAGGAAAACCTTCAGTCACAGAGACCCTTTCTTTTGCATATCCTATATGTTTCTGCTTAAACTGGTGCATGAAACATCATGTCTGCTTTCACACTTGTGATATTTGTTAACGGATTACTAAGGATGAGATTAAAGTGTGACCTAACAGACTTTTTGAAAACATGATGGTGGGAGCAAAGAGGGTCGCGCCTGCCAACATGGTCTAAAAGGTGTGCGCTGATGCAGAACACTAGACACCTTATCAGTGCTTTTCTTCTGTAAAAGGCATCTGTTTGTGGAAGGAAGGTGGGAGTTTCAGACATTAACATCTAAATGTTGACAGTTTTAACTACATTCATGTACGTAAACCATCACACAAATTACATGCAGGGACTATTTTAAAACCTGCTTTTGTTGCACGTTCCTGCAACTTACATTTTTTTTTACTATTTGAAAATGTAACTGAAATTATTTCTTTAAGAATAAATTTAGGACTGTTCCTAAAATACAGATTTAAAATGCTTTTTGAATTGATTTGTGAAATCATGTTATGATTCCTGTCTCTTTTTTTTATCTTGTACGCTTCACACTGAATTGACTGTACCTTTCAATTTCATTGTAAAACGTGACAATGATTTGATCTGAAATAAAGCCATGACTGAAGCCAGTGTCTTTGTGACATCATGTCAGACACCATTCCAACCACACATGAATCACTTGTTGCTTTTGTTACATCGAAAAACAAATTTAGTTCAAGCTGTGAAATATGTTTTTCATTCCTCTTAACGACGTTCTAACACGGCTCGGTGCATAACCAACGATTGGACCATCCGGTTGTTAGTCTTGCCGAACTGCCACACTTATGCACTTGCGTATTTAGCAACAGAACACCACTGGTGTGAGAGGTTCACCGCTCAGTAATATCAGCGAAGGAGAAACAACTGGCTGCTACCAATTTAAACTTTAGGACAAACTACCAGAGTCCCAAACAGAAAAACACCATCTGAAGTCATGGATGACAAAAGACCTTAGAAAACAGCGACTAGTGTTTAGCGCTCTCTCATTTACTTTGGTAATGCAGATTTCCGGTTCCGGCAGAAGTGTCTCAGGGAAGATACCCGAGGAGACGGGTGATTGTTCCGTGTGTTTCCGTACAAAACCTAGCTTGTTCTGTAGAGTCGCTATTGTAGCTTTAAAGAACATTTCAGCAGAAAGAGCTTATACGTTAACATCAGTGAGATGATTATTGCTGCGTAACCCAAAAAGCTTTGAGAATCTGATGCTGAGAAAGAAAAGATATCAGGTTCAAATGATCCCCAAAAATGAAGACAGGAGCAGTGCAACGTTGGTCATTCTGGACCATAAGATTTAAGAATTTTGCAAACGACCCAGTTTTCATTTACACACCTTCTTTTGAAAAAGTGCTTCAAAGCGTGTGTGTGGACATAAATAATGGTGTTAATCACTAGTTTGATGCAATGTTATATCAATACAGTAGACTGCGACTTGATATTTACAGATATGTCAAATTCAGTCAAAAAACTATTTTGATTTGATTCGATTTAGGATCCACCGATCGATTTGAAATGATCATCATTTCATGGACTGTTTCCTCACTGCTCGCCATGACGCCGCTAGCTTTTACATTTAAGATGTTTGGTGATGTGCATGAATAGGTAGAAAACGGCATGTCAGCGGAACTTCAAAATAAAGCGATTTTAAAATGTGTGTTTGATAAATATTCATTCTATTGATTTTTGCATTTTGGATCAATGACCATATAATCGATTTATCGATGCAGATCAATGTGTTGTTACACCCCCAGACATGAATGAATTCCTACCTACCTGTGCTGAGAAGTAGGAGGACCTTCATGGACAGGAACTCGTCGTACGTTAGCTGCAGTCGAAGAAACTCCTGGCTGACTTGCCTCATGCCCAGACACAAGTCATACATGGCAGACTGCCGCATGCGATCCCTGCAAAGAATAACAAAGATTTTTAAAATCTAAACAGTGTTGACTTAAAGCTCTCATTCACATGTTTTTTCATTACATTTGCTGTGGTCATTAGTCTAAATTAATGCCTTGTGTGTCATTTTCTGTGGAAACAATCAGTAGCACTTTTGTTTCAGGAAGTAGAAGTTACTTAGAGGATTTATGGGCAGAAAACGGCTGGATTTTGAGTCTTACTCATCATTATTCATGATATTCTGACATCTCACCTCTGATTGGCTAATAGTAATGCAACTCTTCCACCGCCTCCAATCGCGCTGCAACATTTAAGGAGTTCTGCCAAGTTGTGGAGTTGCTAATGCTAACGGTTAGCCGAGACGTGCTCTGCTCTCTCCTGGACGCTAAACCAACACCAGTCTTCCCTGTCACGAGCCAAGATGGGTGAGTCCATGAATGTTAATTTACAATGTGATGTAGATCTGTGTGGCTTTTACTCCGTTTCTCCGTCTATTTTCTATCCGCAGCTAATGTAGGAAATAGGGGTAGAAGACTATATTCACGTTCAGCCTGTGTGTTAAACTCAGAGTAACATACAGTATTATATTTCTAAAATAAAAGGTAAAAAAGGTTTCTCAGTGAACTTGGTCTTTAATAAACCATTTCTCTAGGATATAATACTGTCTGTAAAAGTTATCCTCAGCATCCATCCAGTTATAATTTTCAGACCAGAATTCCTTCTTACATTTTACCAGGTTAGTGAAGTCAAGTCAAACTGTATTTCCACAAAGGATCTTCCTATGGCGTAAGAGCGGAATACCAAATCCCCCCGGATGCAGAGAACCACACACAGTATCGTAGCTCAGATGCACCTCTGTTTCAAAGCTGTGATGGGTTATAGAAGGCCTCGTATCTAACATCAGTCGCCATAGAAACACACGTAAGATGAGACATGCAACTCAAGATTTATGTTACCAGAAATGACCTGAGCACACTTTAACACATCAACTTGTGTTAATGTTTCTAACATGAGTCTAAAATGCAGCAATAGTTTTACTGAGAACATTCGTGATAGCAATAGTTTTCCTTCTCTTCCATGGATGTTGTATCAGTAAAATAATCTTGGTTATATTACAGAGTTCACAGAAACAGGAAAGAAGCCATGGAGGGGATAAAGCACAAGCCAATGAGAGATGAGCTCTGCAGATGCCAAAGATTTTCTGGTATTGGATGCTGCTTCTCTTTGTTATAAATCGCCATGACATCAGGACAAAAGTAATTAAATGCAAACAGTGTCCCTTAACATGAAAGCAGGTGGAGTTTTAGCCCCGATAGACAGAAAACACCATTATATTGGTTTGGAGAAGGTTGGAGGTTGAAAGGGAAGAACAAGATCATGGTGGAATATTTCTTTTTAGAGAGGCTCAAAATCAGCTGATTGGAAACAAGTTTCAATTAAAGCATCAACATAGCTGAACACTTCTCAGCCGTCACTGTACAGCTGTCAGCTTCACAAAGTAACTAAAAGTGGACAGATTTCCCCGCTGAGCAGCAAAACTTTTAGTTTATAAAGTCTCACACATTTCTCTTCCCTTCTCTCGCTCTCGTCTTCTTCCTGAAATCAATTCTGCTGAATCACTGCCCAAAATGAGCTGCTGCTTTTGGGAAGGATTGGGAAAAAAAATGCTGCAATCTTTGTCTTTCAGTCTCTCTTTACTATTTCTCTCTCCATCTCTGTGAGTCTGTCTTCCTCTCACTGTTTCTGTCTCAGGCCTGAACTCTTCCTGTCTCTGTTACAAAGATAAAAAATTCACAACGGAGCAAAAAACAAAAAGTTGAGCCAAAAAAATGAGGTTTGAAAGAAAAGTGTAAACAAATCACAACCCAGAGTATTTGACTGACTGGTTTAGAACAGGGAAACGATAAATGATGCAAATATTCTGCAGTTTTGCACTTCAAATTTGGAAAAGGAAACTTTTAATAGATTATAGTCAAGACTTCATACAAAACAAATTTAACCTAAAAAAGTTTTCAATTCAGTCTAAATGCATTAAAAAATTCATTTTTATAGATGTGTTGAACTTTCTGTCACTTATTTTCCTGCATTCGGCTGAACAGCGACAAAGACTTTCTAATTTGTGTAAAAGTATTTTTTACTACCTATAATACACTAAATAATGTTGACTACTGAATAAAATTAGGTTATAGGATATATTTTGACAAGTAAATAAAGGTTGGTATTCCGATAGGTGCAAATATACAATATGTTTATTGAATATACTTTCTGTTTCACTGGAACAGGGGTTCCCAAATTGGGGGTCGGGACCACCAAGGGGGTCCCCACAAGATTGCAGGGGGTCCCCAAAATTTTGTCTTTGCTGAGGTTGTGAAGTTAGCAAGATTTTATTTGTAAAAATTTCATTTATAAAATCCCAATAACACACCCTACAGTATAATCAGAACTCCATATAAAAGTTATAACTCAGTATGTCTGTAGAAAGTTTGTAAATGATCACATTTAATGTATTTATGCGTGTAGGAGTTGGGTTTGGGTCCTGGCTTGTCTTGGACACGAGAAAGGGGGTCCTCAAAGAAAACATTTTGGGAACCCCTGATATAGAGTGAAAGCTTATTGATGAGTCAGTCACGTGTTTCCTGTGCTAACAAATTAAAGACCAAGTTCACTTGTTTTATTCTCAACATTTAAAGTGGTCTCTGTTTCATAAGCTAGAAGCCACTCAGCCACAGCTGAGTTGAGCTTCAAACGGCATGTTTCGAGTCTTATTTCCTGATATTCTGACATCTCTCGTCTGATTGGCTAACAGCAACGCGACTCTACCGCGGACTCGGTT
>SSNS01000305.1:462917-479433 GCA_006937985.1 Aphyosemion australe | reverse complement strand
AAGAAAAGTGTAAACAAATCACAACCCAGAGTATTTGACTGACTGGTTTAGAACAGGGAAACGATAAATGATGCAAATATTCTGCAGTTTTGCACTTCAGATTTGGAAAAGGAAACTTTTAATAGATTATAGTCAAGACTTCATACAAAACAAATTTAACCTAAAAAAGTTTTCAATTCAGTCTAAATGCATTAAAAAATTCATTTTTATAGATGTGTTGAACTTTCTGTCACTTATTTTCCTGCATTCGGCTGAACAGCGACAAAGACTTTCTAATTTGTGTAAAAGTATTTTTTACTACCTATAATACACTAAATAATGTTGACTACGGAATAAAATTAGGTTATAGGATATATTTTGACAAGTAAATAAAGGTCGGTACAGACTATGCAGAAAGGATAGAGAGTGTGTGTGTGTGTGTGTGTGTGTGTGTGTGTGTGTGTGTGTGTGTGTGTGTGTGTGTGTGTGGGTGTGTGTGTGTGTGTGTGTGTGTGTGTGTGTGTGTGTGCATGTGTTAGTTGCCAATTTCCCTAAATCTACTTTGCCAAGTTTTTAAGTTTGTACTTTTGTTTGAACATTTCAGTACACATAACCATTATAAAGACACATAAAACTTTTAAAATGGCCGACAGGTGCAAATATATAATATGTTTAGGTCTTGTACCCAAATCATTTAGGTAATAGAACAGAATAGAAAAGACAGCTGAATTAGTGTATGAGAGCATTTTCAGGGTTAGGGTTTGGTTCTAAAAGTGTGTTTGGATGCATATTCCAAACATCTGAAACCACCTCTCATTCAGGATAAACCAATAACTATTTTGCAGTATTTTTACTGTCTGTGTGTGATTTCATAAGGGAAATATCTCATTAAACACTTGACAATGTTTCTTAAAACTGTTAGACAGTAATCATTACACCTATATCAGCAACTGAGTACCATTTGGCACCAATTTAATCCAAGATGGCAGCCACAGCCAATTAGAAAACACAAAAATGACTTTTCCTCCCTCATTTTACCGATATGGAGCTAGATTTTGGTATCATGATAGCTGAGAGTCATTTACAGCAAATATGTCAAATACTACACACTGCACCATATCTTTGCCATTTGCTGCTACAGTCATCTCTGCTTGTCTGTTAGAATATCTCATGCAACACTAAATGCATTCAGAGAGTAATCGGTGGATTTACATCAACAACTGATCAAACTCTGGAGAACACAAAAATGTCCGTAACACTGTTGTTTTCAAACATATCGATATAGAGTGATAGCTTATTGATGAGTCAGTCACGTGTTTCCTGTGCTAACAAATTAAAGACCAAGTTCACTTGTTTTATTCTTAACATTTAAAGTGGTCTCTGTTTCAGAAGCTAGAAGCCACTCAGCCACAGCTGAGTTGAGCTTCAAACGGCATGTTTCGAGTCTTATTTCCTGATATTTTGACATCTCTCATCTGATTGGCTAACAGCAACGCGACTCTACCGCGGACTCGTTTCCTCTGCAACGCTGATGTTTTATCTCCACAAATAACACACACCTGGAGGAGTTCTGCTGTGTTGTGGAGTTGCTAATGCTAACGGTTAGCTTCTACTAGTTGAGACGTTCTCTGCTCTCTCCTGGACGCTAAACCAACAACAGTCTTCCCCGTCGTGAGCCAAGATGGGTGAGTCCATTAATGTTAATTTGACATTATGACGTGCTAAAATCAGAGGTTTTTCTAATCCGAGCGTTTCCCCGTCTAATTTCTATCAGCGGCTAATGCAGGAAATAGGGGTAGAAGACTACTTTCATGTTCAGCCTGCATGTTAAACAGAGTGACCGGTCATATTTAAAAAGAACAAGTAAAAAACTATCAGTGAACTTGGCCTTTAAGCAAGATCTTGCATTGTTGAATGCCATCAAATGGCTATAACTCAACAAATTCTCAACATAAGATGATCTTAAATTCTAGCATAAAAGACATCAGGCAAATTCACAAATTTAACACTAGACCTTTAATTTTAACACAAAGTCTGAGAAACATTAAATTTCTGCAAAGCAGATCGGCCCTGAATCAAATAACTTTATTGGTAACAGATTAGGCAGTCTTTCCTTTGCCTTTAATGTGAAACGGCCTTGTGGTTTAGCAGTACTTATGTTTAATCAATGACAGATTTTAGTCTAATAAATGAGCGGATAGTCGATTTATTAGATTGCCCTGTGTCCCTGGGCCAATGAGCATTTAGTTACTATGGAGACAAGTGAAAAAATGTCCTTTCACCTGCAGACTAAGTGGACTTAGCATAATTATGGGCCCAGTTTGGCCTCGTATTTGACTTATTAATAACCTGAAAAGCTGACAGGCTCATGCACATTGACAGCAACCACCTTAATCCACAACTTCACAGAAGGCTGTCAGGACAATGTAACAGGAATGTAACCAAAATCTCACCAGAATCTACAGGACCATACTGTAACTGCATTAAAGCATTTCAATAAACACTCATGACCGATGTGAGGAAAAAGTGCAGCAGAGCACTAGTGTGTCATTCGGTGGTTTTTAGTGCCTTTCCTTTTGATTTGGGGACAAATTGACCCTCTGACATTGACTTATACAAGCTATTAGTCAGAGCTTTAAGCCCCGCCCCTAACAGATCCCGCTCTTCTACAGCAGGAAGTCTACAGAGGTTACTATTCTGCACTTTGATCAATTCTATAAAATTCAATTCATCCACAGCTGCGGGCTGCTGCTCTGACCAGATTAAAAGTCCACATACTGTAGATTTCCTTTTCTTCTTGTTCGCCTCTTCGTAACAAATTGACACAAGTGGGAGGTTGCTACTGAAGCGAGGCTTTGATCATCAATGCCTACAATTATAGAGACATCAAAAAGTAGAAATTTAATTCAAAGTAGCTTTCATTTTTCATAACTGGTCGCTATCTAGCGCTGAAGGACACTTAAATGTGCTCTGACATTGATGTTTATGTATACAATAGATGAGCTTAAAATAATCCCAGCGGCAACTAAACAGCTGTTATAACATGCACTATAAATCTGTTATAAAGATTACAAAACTTGTTATAAGTTTTTCACATTTTTTATAAAGAATTTAAAAAAATTAGAAAATGACAAACTATATAAACCAAGTTTTATAAAACAAATGACTAGACAGCTTCTGCTAAAACAATCAAGCTTTAAAATCTTTATTTAAATTGATCATTTAAGTAAAAGGGCAAAAATAAGAGAAATATTTAGAACATTTAGGTGTACAGGTATGGAGGTAAATCAGTCAAGCTGAGTTTAGTAGGAATGAAGAAGCTGGACATCGTCTCTGTTGTGTGTTAAATTAGGTTTTATTCTGTTATGCATTGGATTTATTAGGTTTTCACTTGTTTTACTTACTTGATCAAGTCTCTAATTTTACCTTTTGATGTGCTCCATGCTTTTTAGTTTTCAGCACTTTGGGCTATCTGGATTGGTAGCATGAAGGTACTTTATAAATAAATTATAAAATGAGATGAAATGACCTGAATTTCCAGAAAACTAGTGATCAGCAAGCCAACTAACCCTGATCCTAGGTGAAAGTGTGACTCCATGATTGGTTTTGGCTCCTCGATGGACTGTCCTGGGTCTCCCCCCATCCCTGTCTCCCATAAGTCCAGAACTAAGCTGGTGCGGGAAATGAGAGTGAATCTACATGGTCCAACAGGACAAAGATAAAAAAGAATAAGTCGTTTTGGCTCATCCAGAAGAAACCCTTGAAGTTCATCAGCAAACAAGGTCACACGAGTCTCAGCGCTGCCAGCTCTAATGTCCTTAATGTCTAATTCACTTTAAGTGAATCGGTAAGTGGCTCCAGTGCCCGGTGGACAGTGGATCGCCTCGAGGACTTCTGCATCCCAGAGAGGCGAATCTGTTCCCAAGACTCCAAAGCTGCTTCTCTATATTTGCACCGTTAAAGCTAGACCATCACTGCTCTTTCTTATAACATTTAATTCAACAACAAAAGTCTAAATGTGGTCTGTTGCTGGGCTATGAAAAATCAGGATAAATGACGGAGTTAACCTACTCGTTAAAGATGAGATCAGGGGCAAAGTAGAGCATCTGTCCGTTGGTGTGTTTGTAGGAGCGCCAGCTGAGGCAGAAGGAGGACAGGCACATCCACGAGTACTGGATCAGGGTGATTTGGTCCTCGATGGGCAGGCCCCGAAAACCTAAAACACAAAAATGATGCAAAAAAATAAAATCAAACATTTCTTTTATTATGTCACTGTTTTATCTAAACCAGTAGGCCATGTGAATTATTTTTAGCATTATTTATTTTGACATGATAATCACTGACAAGCATTCACCCCCGTTTTTTTAATGCAAATCCCCACTAAGGCCTCTGGTTATTGGCATGTTGCTCCCAAAATAGTCAGATAGGAAACTTGCCAAACTCTCAATCAAACTCTGGCAAGAACCTCCTCCTCAAAAAAAAACACATAGGCCTTCTGAGGACACACAAGTGACTTATCTCATGGCTTTAGGGACTATTTCTGTCTCCATGTGTGTTAATATGCCAAAAACAAACATTTGTTTTAAAAGCTATGGTGAATGTCTGTCATACATATTTCTAGACATTTTCTGAGGAATTAATGTCAGAAAGGATGTGTAATCAAAGGTAGTTTGTGATAATCAGCTCCCTAAACACGAGCGGTCCATCCTGTCTCGTGTGTGTTAGCTTCGCCACATCCAAACCCAAAATGAAAACAGACCGTGGCGTATCTGAAAGTCCAAGGTACTCTTTTTGACCCTTCTGTCTGGCTTCTATTTATACTTCCGGATATAGCAAGCAGACACCGTGGAGGTATCAAATATTTGCTATACAGCAAATTAAAGAGACTCAAAGGGCTACCTGTGAGGCACCTTTTTGTACGTTTCCATCTGTCTGACATTTTAGGGGAAACTTATTTTTGTTTTTTTTAACCCAAAACATAAATTCCTCCTGCGATGTTCTTCATACATAAAAATTAATTAGATCAAACATGAACTCCAACAATGGAAATGAGCTCCTAATCTTGATTCTATTTCATGGTAAAATAGGATTCACTTTTAATCTCGTGGGAGCTTTGATGAATCATTTCCTGACCTAATAGTCAAAATTAAAACTGTGCGCCGCCACAAAACCAGCAGTTGTGTTGATTTAATTGATAAAAAGTAAAAATATATGCAAATTATACTTATTTAACACCCCCCCAGCAATAAGCCATCCTGACTCACAAATAAAACATGCTGGTAGCACTTTACAATGGGGGTCCCTTTATTAACGTTACTTAGTGCATTATTAAGCATTAATAATCCATTAACAACTGCTTAATATTATTGTAAATATTAAGTAATGCAGCAGACCCCCCCGACCCTTTGTCCTAACCTTAATGACACTTAAAAGTTAACAATATTGTATCCTTTGCTTAATGCTTATTAATGCACTAAGTAATGTTAATAAAGGGATCCTTTGCTTATTAATGCTTAATAATGCACTAAGTAACATTAATAAAGGGATCCTTTTCTTATTAATGCTTAATAATGCACTAAGTAACTTTAATAAAAGGATCCTTTGTTTATTAATGCTTAATGATGCACTAAGTAACATTAATAAAGGGACCGTTATTGTAAAGTGTTACCAACATGCCTATTATAGTGTTAATAAATGCTGATTAATAAACTTTGTGAAGGATTTAGGTGATTAAACATCTGGAGCGTTTTAAAGGCTACTTCTCAAAGCTTGCAGAACATAATTTGTGTGCTAATCTGGGGATGCTTCTGTTAGTTCCTCTCCAAATCTGCAGTAAGAAATAGCCTTTAGGTATCACCTTGCAGCTCTACTGGTCACTAACCTGGAAGTACTTTGGCCCACTTCACCATGCGTACCATCTGCTTCCCAGCCAGGCGGTTGAGACTAGACAGCAGGTGGTCAGTTGTGTCGGGCAGCGTGTTGTCGTAGCCGGAGTACACTTCCTCAGGCTCAATCAGCTCCAGCACACTGCTGATGGAGGGGGGCAGAAAAGGTGTGACTACCCCCGGCCCGTGTGGCACCAAGGCGTTGGTGGCGCTGGCGTTCAGCTCTTTTTCTGAGGACAGGTAGCCGCCTCCAACGCCGCCCGAGGCTATCTGACCATCCTTAGAGCTCTGCAGGTCCTCGCTGACTCCCTTCAGCTTCAGCTTCTTGGATTTTCGTGCTTTTGGGGATAAACACAACAATCCAATTAAAAGAGAACTAAAGAGGTTATTATTATTATTATTATTATCACAGATCATGATGTGCATTCTATGGGTAGATTTGTGTAAAATAGGTGTAAACATTTAGCTATGCTGATCCTAAACAGAAGAAAAGCTTGTCTGATTGTTCGCTGCACCCTCATGATCCCACTAGCCTGCACCCATGTCAGAACCAGTCTTTACACTTTCTCCTCATATTTGAAATTCAGAAAGAAGACGTCATGCAGTGAGCATGAAATACACAAGATGTACACCTATACTATACCATATCTACTGTCATACCACACATGCATGCTTACACTAATAAAAGGATTGGCCAAATGACTGTGTTGTAAAGCACCTTGGAGGGTTGTAGGACACTAGAAGACACTGTATAAATACAGTCCATTTACCATTTCCATCATCACAAATAAGTATTTACATAGTCCTCATAGATGAGCGCTTTAGCGCTCTGGTTTGTCACACAGATGGAAATCTTTGACATTCAGCAAACAAGAGAATAAATAAATAAATCAGTGTGAGCTCATTGAGATCTGAATATTTGCACAAATTGTTCAAAAACTATAAGAATTTCCATTTCTGTGCAGAACTGTGATATTATTGGAACATTTATTTGAGATATAATTAAGTATTGTGGTGATGCTTTCAGTTGCAGTTAATTCACTTTATTCCCTTTATTATCTTTCCATTCTGTCCATTTCACTACAACACTCCAATAGTCAGCCAAATGGACTCTTGCTTTAGCAATTTAGCCACTATTATCTAAGTCTTGACTTCCTAGGACCCATTCAATTGATCATACAGCATATTTATTGGCAGAAAGAGCATAAAAGTTATGATATTTGGAATGTAATAGTCTATAGTTTATTACATCCAGGCAGTTCTTTGCAGGATTGGTATTTTACAAACAGAAATTGTGATAATGATAGATTATTGATGTATAATACAAGTCTTTTCATGTGCATATGTTCTCAGCAACACACACTTATCCTGTAAACTAGCTTTTGTGCCCTTTTCACTGTGACGGTGACTGGTGGACAGCTCCACGGATGCAGGGGCTGGTGTTCAGCACTGCATCTGATAGTTTCATTAGCTTATTTATAGCAGCTGCCAGCCCAGACAGTCTCACTCAATATGGATCAGTGTGGAAATCTATATGTGAGCATATGTTTATGCTAAATATGCTCATATGCTGCCATGAGGTGCATAAGTTTATTCCCCACTACAGCATGTGGAGGAATTCATGCTACAGTTTAATCAAAATCATCAGTGGATGGTACAGAATGAGTTATAGCACATCAAACTGCTGCTACTGAAGTCAACAAAAGGACATATCTATGTTTCAGAGAACATTCAGACAATAAATATTTTAATTTAACTGAGTCAACGGTTGTCAGAGTGTCTCAGATCTTAAACTAAGTGAATATAAAATTAAAAAATAAAGATCTTTCTGTTCAGATGTCACAATCTAAACAATAACCAAGTGTTAACTAAGTTACCTGAATAACCAACAGCTCCCTGCAGCATACCTTGGTGCAACAACTGTTACTTTTTGTGCAGACAAAGCATCAAATCATGCAAATAAATGCACCAGTTATGTGACTAAAGATAGAATCTGGAGAATAAAGTTTAGGTTAATTAAAGGTGCCGTTAGTAAGAATGACATCCTGTGGTTAAATTATATAACTGCAGATCATTTTCCTAAGCAATAAAATCACTTTCATGGCTGTTGCCAGTTACGGATCAGTGCCTGAAGATTCTAGATGACAAACAAAGACGAGTCATACGTAGCAAGTTGAAAAGTAAATAAATACATTGTCATATCTGGTGTTGGCACTCCAGTGTTTTACGGTATGGAGCACTTTTTACGGTAGTATTTCTCCGGCATTATAGGAAGTGTGGTTGTTTGCCGTCTTGCTGTTATAGTTCTGAACAACTCATTTAAGGAAGTAAAACGCCACGATTGACTCATTATTCACTTCACACATACATTTTACTGTAATATTGAGTTGTTGGTAATTGATAAAATAGCTTGAGATATTTTTAGCATTAGCATTGTTAGCTCAATGTTAGCCTCTAGCCTGTTTCACGTGACAGAGTAAAACAAAAAGATGCCGTGGCTTCTTAGGGGTACAAGAAATAACTTCTGGGTCGCTCCTGTTTACTGACTTCAGTTCTGGAGCTTTTTGCCTCCCATTGTTGAATTACAAATGCCTGCGCTGCTGCGTTAGCTCGCTGCAGATTCGGCAACCTCACAAACTCTTGTGAGTGTAAACAGTAGCTATTTCACTTTTTTCCAAAAGGAGAGAAACTGACAACCCCCCCAGCCGTCTGAGAATGAAATCTGTTTCAGTGTAACCTTCCTTCCAACATGATTGAGACATTAGACTGTTTTGTGATTATTTCACTTTTGAATTCTTTCAAAATGCACCTTTAAAAGAGATCAAAGCAATTTTCCAAGTAAAAACAAGTCACTGCTAGGAATGTAGTGTTCCTACAGCTCTCTAAGTAACACATAAACACTTAACTGGAAAATATTAATAATAAATTAGATTAAAAAAACACTTTTATTCCAAATTCCCTTTGGCTATTGTTTTACTCAAAACAAACACTGACTTAGCTGGAAACTCCATATTCAGATTATCTCGTAGACACATTATACAGAAATACATAGTGTGACTCAGCATCTCTGTGCCTCCTATGACTAGGAGGACCTATATTTTCATATCTATCGTTTCTCATAAACTGACCAAGGCTGACCCAACTTTAAGTTCCAGGACATGTGACAGGGTCAATTTGGAATGCAGGGTGGTGACTCCTCACCTCCAAGGTTCATCCCAGCCTGCAGACACTTCCGCACACGACATGCCGGACAGTTTTTCCTTCGGATCTTGTCAATGATACAGTCATTCCTCCCAGCACACAGGTAGTTGTGCTGACCTAAAAAAAGACACCACATCAGTACCGAGAGTGACACTTGAATTTCACAACTTCGTCCAAAATAGGAAAAAGAGATGAAAGCTGCAACATTTTACCATGAAATTCATAATTGTCAAGGTGAAACTGGGTGAAGAAGCAATTATGTTGTTGCCACTGCTTACGAAGCATGAGTACTGGTGTGTTATACAGTAAATAGCACGAGGGATTTGGTGGAACCAGGGCACTGACTGCAGCTCGACTATTTCTGACAGTGATGCTAACATGGCGAGAATCCCTCCTGCCTCCTGCCTGGCCCTCAGCGAAACCCAATGATCTCCCATTTCAGAGAGCTTCCTTCCGCTCCACTAGCTCTTCACTGTACAGCTCCCCTCCTCCTTTGCCACTCGTCTTCTCCTCTGTAACTGCGTCTCAATCCCTCCTTTTTCCACACGTCCGCCAGCCTCTGAGCACCGTACGCCCACACACACACACACACACACATTCACTCTCTCACTCGCTCATGTATGCACTCATACATGTAAACACACATATTGGAAAATAACGAGAGATGTTGCATCTGCTCCCAAAAGATACGGGCATCGCAGCGAGAGCGTGATTAAATGTGGCGTTGTGACCCTGGTGACCCCAGTGCAAGGCCTCGGAGCTCAGGTTAAGAATGTGTGATTATTAGATTTTAAAAACAAGTATTGTTTTGTAATTTAGACGCAAGAACCATCCTGCAGGTTTATTTTCTTTTACTTTTTTTTTGTTGTTAATTTGCACCGCCGACTTTCTATGCCCTTGTTTGTTTACATGCATGCCCCATCACAAACAACAACAACAACAGAAAGAACATTCAGTAGATTTATCTTTGTTGCAGTCCACAGTGCAGATTTTGTATTTTGTGTGCCGGATTCAGCAGAAGTTGTTTTCAGAGCTAGCGGGGAGCAGTGCGCAGTGTGTCTGTCTGGCTGCTGCCAAAAGCCAAGGAACCGAGCTGCAGGAGGAGAGGCAGCAGCTGTAGCCCCACCACTATTTCTGGCTAAATCACATGACCGTTACATAAGCCCATTTTTCTTGCTCTAAAAAACAGTAAACTGCGACACAGGAAACACAACGCAGCCGCCCCCCACCCCCCCTTTTGTGCACACATCCATATACAACACTTGGACGGGCCAGACAAAATGGCAATTCTGGAAACTCTGAAGATTTCCTGCCATCTGATTTGCTCATTCCTGTGAATCTTGTCAATAATTGTCAGAGTGAAACACGCTTTACAGAGCAGCCAAAAGTCGTCCAGTGCTGCTGCGGAGGGTACGCAACGCATGCAGGAAGTGGGTGTATTTGAGAGGGAGAGAATTTGTTTATTTATGCACCGCGTTTGCATGCGCTCACACAGCATGTTTACCTCTGAATACATATGCATTCGCTTATCAATCCAGCAGATGAGTGTTGCATTTTTCAGCCTTTGCTTGGAAAAGTGAACATAAAGAAAATGATTTCATGTATTCAAAAAAAAAAGAGAGAGATGCTTTGCCAAACTGCCTCCTTTAAAATAAACGACTGTACAAACATTGAATATTTGCATTTTTCATGAAAAGCTAAAAAGTCCCCTGACAGTGCATCAAGCTCAGATAATTAAACAGTTTATTTCCCCACATCTCCTTTCAGCAAATGGTGTCAAAAACTGCCAACAACCCGTTACATAATTTCTGTTGTTTGTCAGTTGCAGCGTGTAGCGGTTGTGAGAACATTCATGAAAAAAAGGGAAACTAAAAATATCCCGTGGAGACCCGACTGTAACAAGAATAATCAGGCCTGTGGTTCTTTAGTCACAGGGGCAGACACAATAAAAATGTTCTTCAAAAGAAAACTCAGCTTCAAACTGACACATGTAAACATCACAGCACAGCGCGCATGTGGTTGGACCCGTTTGTGGAAACAGCCTCCTACATACAGTAGCTGACTCTGAACAATAACGCTACTGTAGGTCTAAATGACATTTGGCGCTGGACTCAGATTTATCACTGCAGCTTCAGGCTGGGACTACTGACGAGAGATGGCATGAAGTAGAGCTTAAAGAAGTGTCATTGTGGGTGTGTGTGTTTGTGCACAAACTCAAATGCAGACTTGAGCTCAAGAGGCATGCAGGTAGTTGGGAAAAATAGAAAGTTTAAATAACAAATCAAAAGGAGCTGCAGTGGAAAGAAGTCAAACCCAAAGCAAAAAAAAAGGGGGGCAGAAACAGAACTTTATACCCAGAGCAGGAATAAAAAACAAAGATTTGGAAAATAACAAACAGAAACCCAGGAGAATACACACTGAGGGGATAAATGAGTAAAAGCAATGCAGGTCTGTTAAATTTAGACCCGGTGAGATGCAAACCCAAAGCTAAACAGCATGCACAAGCATGCAGTTTCTCCTGAAATGATGCTAAAACATAAAAAAGTAGAGATAAAATGGTTCACATACAAATACTGAAGACAAATATGTACTTATGAGTTGTTTTCCTTCTATATTCATGACCATCGTTTATCAGCAAAAGCATCTCAGAGATGCAGACTAACAGTATGCTAATCAGTGCCTAGCACAAGTTTTGCTACTTTAATTTGTTGGGTAACAAACACACAGAAGGCTGAATGAGTTCTTCACAATTATGCAGATTTTTCCCTGTTGGGATCATCGTGTTGTTTATAAATTCCAAAACAAAATGTGCAATTTTAAATATTTACTCCTTATATATGCTAAGATTGTCTTCATCTCCTTAATTTGCAGTGCACGTATCTTTTGTCATCTTTCAGGGTTCAGTGTGATGTTTGAACATGTACAAACTATATTTGCAATATTTATGATAGAATTTGTCTCATATTCCCTTCTGCAATTCTATTTTATTCTGTAAATATAAACTTTTTTATTATGCTAAAAGGATATTTGCAGCATACCTCTGTGCTGTATCATAAAAAACAAAAGACTGCTGAAGATAAAACCAATCAGGGTGGATGTTTCCTATTTGGTGGAGCTGAAGGTGTAACCCACGCTGGAGTCAGAGAACAAAGGTATCACCAGGAGGAGATGGAGGTCAGATTATATCCGCTGGAGAGACGCGCAGGTCGAACCAGGTCAGAGGAACCGAAGACATGAGTCTGTTACATCACTGCTTGTAAATCAAACATGTGGTAAACGTGTTACTGTAATAAGAGGCAGCAGGGTTTGCACATTAATTTTAAAGCTCTATTCAAGAATAATGTGGATTTCATCATTCATGAATTAAATTTGGACTTTTATTTTCTTCATGCGTCAAATAAAATAAAAAAATGGGTCCATCAATAAAAACAGACAGCTGGAAATGATGTTTCTGAAGAAAGTAATCCTAGTTAATAGCACTGACTTGTTATGGGGCAGCAGTAGCTCAGGAGGTAGAGCGGGTTGTCCAGTAATTGGAGGGTTGTGGGATCGATCCCGGTTCCCGGCAGAAAATTCTGATGTTGTGTCCTTGGGCAAGACACATAACCCTCCTTGCCTGCTGTGGTGGTGGTCGGAGGAACTGGTGGCGCCTGTGCTCGGCAGCCTCGCCTCTGGCCCAATCCCAATGCTCACCCTACGCCTTTCTGTGCACTTCAATAAGGCTTCAAGTGCGTAGTACACAAGTGTGCTGAATTGGGACAGGGAGCATTGCTTTATCAACCGCGACAAATGCCGGGATGCTGGTCGCTGTCTGTGCTACTTTTTTAAAAACCTTTATTAATAATAATAATAATAATAACTCATTGAACTTATATAGCGCTTTGTTAGGACACTCAAAGACGCTGCATGCACTCACACATTCACACACTGTTGATGATGGCAAGCTACTGAGTAGCCACAGCTGCCCTGGGGCGGTCTGACAGAGGCGAGGCTGCATTGTTGTGCCATCGGCCCCTCTGACCACCACCAACAGAGGCAATTGGGTTGTGTCTTGCTCAAGGACACAACGACGGCGACAGACTGAGCGGGACGCGAACCCGCGGCCTTCCGATTGTGGTGCGTCCATTTAACTCCTATGCCACTAACAACTAACAACTTTCAAACAAACAATTATTTGAGTAAATTTACATTCATTACTGTCCACATTAAATCTTAATCCAAAACATTCAGAGCATGAATGAATATCGTTAATCCTTTTCACTTGAGCCATTGCTCCACCTTCTTCTCAAAATTCCCACGCAGCAATGGATTGTGGGTAATACCCTTGCCCAAAGTCCACATCAATGCGGACTTGGGCGAAGTGCGGATCAAGGGTGCATCCTCTGCACTTGAGAATCAGGTCACCCTACGCACTCGCAACCTTTCCTGGCTGGGAACACGCGAAGGGTGCAAGTGGGAGTTTTGGGATTGGGCCTCTGTCAGTGCGCCCCAGGGCAGCTGTGGCTACATTGTAGCTCATCACCACCAGCGTGTGAATGTGTGTGTGAATGGATGAAACATAGGGTAAAGGCTGAATTCTGCAGTGCCTTAAACTAGTTAGTCAATTCACTTTTCATCATGTAGAAAAATAAGTAATTTATGAGAAAAAGAATAATAATCAACATCTGCTATTTTCTTCTGAGGATTTCATTTCTGTTTCTTTTCTATTCAGCAGTAAACATCTGGGATGATGGACACAGGCGAGGAAGAAAGGAATAATTAAAAATGTCTCTCCAACGTCTAAGAGTTTCAGTTTTAAAATGATGAAATAAAAATTAAATGTTGGCAGTTAGATTAAAATAAAATAAGAATAAATTGTAGTCCAAGTATTAAAAGCACTGACTTGTCGTAGATCATTTTACAGTGTAGGATGTTTTCTAAAACCGATTTACCCAAAGATCTGAATTCCTTTACTTGTGCATGTCCGTGTTAGCATGTTGTGCTCATTTTCTATTCAAAGTGAGACAAGTTAGAGCTGGGATCTGCATAATTCTGCTACAGTAGTAGGCCGTTCTCCAGCTCTTGACACACGAGCCTCCAGCACACACAACCGGAAGCACTTAGGCTCAGATGGGAGGTCTTTACTCCCCCGACTGAGCTGGGAAAGACCGGATTGGACGGCAGAGCCGCCAGTCCGACCAGAAGCCGTGCCTCGAGTGTCCTCAGATAACCTCTTCCACAGAGCTGAAGAGGATTGACATGAGCTCCATGGAAACCTAGTTGGCCTGTGGAGCAAAATGAGGCCCTAACAAAGTTCAATGTGCTTCATGTTTAATGTGAACCTCTCAGTTAAAAAAAAGCAGTTAGAGCTAAAAGCAGGATCTAGTAGTATTCTGAAGAGCAGACATGCCAAGCCACTGATGACATGTGAATAATAAGCTGGCACCGACCCCGGCTCCACATGGAGTCGATTATTGAGTGCAGCTGTGTTGCATCAACAAACTTGTATTTCGTAGAAGGGACGCAGTGCAGAGGCACTCATGAATGGATAAATGATTAGCTTGCACAAAGAGAAATGTGTGCTTGTGGGCTTTTTTATAGAACTTCAGTATTTTTATATAGAACTTCAATATTCTGTTGACCTCTCAAAAAACTTTAAAGCTGCAATGGCAAATTTGGAAAACAAATTAGCTTAGAAAATTTTTTTCATGCCTCTTAACCACGTTCTAACATTGTATAGCTACAAATGTATTGTGGAGATAAAAAAAACAAAAAAAATTAATAAAGCTGGCCTTCCGCATTTGTCTAAAAACCTCCACCACGATTGCACCATCCGGTTGTTGGTCTCGCCAAGCCACTGCACTTTCACACTTCCCTGGGTCCTCCACTCATAATGCACTTGCGCATTTAGCAGCAGAACAACACTGGTGTGAGAGGTTGACCTCTCAATAATATCAGAGAAGGAGAAACAATCGGCTGCTACCACTTCAACTTTAGGACAAACTACCAGAGTCCCAAAAAGAAAAACACCATCTGAAGTCACGGACAACAAAATACTTTTGGACCCTGAAAACAGCAACTGGTGGAAATGTGGGTTTCTGGTTCCAGCAGAAGCATCTCAGGGAAGATACACGAGGGAAGGGGTGCGTTCTATCTTGTTCTGTAGATTGTTTTACAGCTTAGAGGATGGACACCAAAACTGAATCATTCAGTAATTAAAGTTAAACGTAAAATCTTAAAATCGTAAAGCTCAAAATCTCCTCGCTATGCGCTGGTGTTTTTAACACCTTAATCTAACTGCTGAAATGTCTCCTCAGCTTTCATTAGTGTCTACAGGAGCGGTTCATCACTAAATCAAACAAATCAGCTGTGTTCACGATCTAAACATGCAGGAAACATGCTGGAAGCAGACTGCAGTGATGTACGTTGTTAATCGTTATCCTCAGCAGGTCCAGCAGCGATCGTAAAACAATGCCGTGGAGAACACTAACGCTACTGTGACCCGGAAATTATTCAGCTGGCTAAAACGTCAGGAAGTGTCAAATCAGGGGTTCGTGGCATAGCCTATTAATGACAACTTTCTCCAATAACAAAAGTTCACTTTTGCAACTTATAATGTCTAAATACCCAGAGACAAAGGGCCAGTGGAACAAGAAAATTCTATTTCCTGAAAAAAATATGATCCATTCTCAGTCCAAACATACTTTTTTTTGCCTGGGCCTCACTGAATAGTGAGTGAGTGAATGTATATATACAGAATGTACCACCTTTGGCTTTATAACCTGTATTGTGCAATGATACACAACAAAAACTCGAATCAGACCAGAGTCACCAAAAAAGCAGAAAACTGAAGAAAAGAAAAAAAAACAAGAACATGGCAGAGAACGGAAATTGAAATGAATAAAACAAACGTTCCATAGTTGCCAGAAGCATGGCTAACTAAAGTCCATATTTTCTGCTTAGAAACATTGAGAATGATTTTAAGTGTTAAGCTTGCCGTGCTTCTCTTACTGGAACCGGCTTAAAGGAAGTGAATACTTGTCTTTTTAGTAGAACTGTAAGAGAGCAGATTTGGACAGTAAAAGGCCCAAGTGGCCAAAAGATAATCCAAACAGATGGTTTAGAATTTAAATAAAGAAACTGTGGACTTCAAGAAGTGCTCAAGGTTGGTGATGTAAAGGGCTTCCTCGTCTGCTTTAACTAAAAGGAAGAAGACGATTGCACACCTTGGGGATTGCATCTGATTTGTTGTCTTCAGAATGCTAACCAGCTCTGTAGGAAAGGGCCACGAGCCAGTCAGTCGTCTAATAAACTTCTGCAGACTGAAAAGTGGTGTCCCCTGAGGCAGGCTGTGCCAAAAGAAATTAGGCATGGGCTGGATTATTCCCCTTATGCTCACTCTCTCCTCATTCACTTCTGCTTTTATACATCCCATGCCAAGAGTGAGTTCTGTAACTTTGATGGAAAAGAGA
>SSNS01000305.1:419679-460193 GCA_006937985.1 Aphyosemion australe | reverse complement strand
TATTCAGACATCTCTCCTCTGATTGGCTAACAGCAACACAACTCTATCACTGACTCTGTTGTGGAGTTGCTAATGCTAACAGTTAGCTTCTACTAGCCGAGACTGCCGTTTCCTGGACGCTAAACCAACAACAGCCTTCCCCGTCATGAGCCAACATGGGTGAGTCCATGAATGCTAATGTTTAGCGTGACGTAGATCTTAGTGGCTTTTTCTGACTTGAGCATTTCCGCGTCTGTTGTCCATCATCAGCTAATGCATGAAATAGGGGCAGAACACTATGTGAATCAGCTGCATATTGTTTCCTGCTGTAAGACAGCATCTGAAATAGGTAGCCAGAGTATATTCACAGAGACACTTACCTGATATTAAACAATTAAAAAAACGTTTAATGATGACATCAATCAAGTTTTTAAATGATGATTCCTAAACCAACTAGTTCTTAATAATATATCATTATTTCTACAGCTCATAAGTGAACATGTGTTTAGACTTGTCTGATGTTTTATTAATTAAGTACAACGTTCATCTGCCCGTGACGGTGTTTTCCTCATTTGCTTGTGTTGTCTAACCTCCTCCCAGGCTGCAAAGCACTTTCAGCTAACAAGGAGAAAAAGAAACAATCCCCACTGAGCGACATCTTGTCTGAACACGGCACCAAACTTTACCTTCCACGGCTCTTTTGAAGAAGACTTTGCAGCTCCCGCATGTCACGACACCGTAGTGACACCCTGATGCCTCGTCTCCACAGACCAGGCACACTTTGGCTGTCGAGGAAGGTTGTCTGAGCGGTGAGCTGGAGTAAGAACAGACACAAAAGTTTTCAGAGTGGACATAAAATTAAAAAAGGTGAACAACAAATCCTGGCTTGACTGTTCCCTTTCCTAATTGATGCACATTGTGAAATTCATTTTTACAATCCACTGACAGTAGCAGCACGTTGAGGCGAGCCATAAAGATGTCCGCCGACCAGGAGAGAAGGGCTCTGATTTATGGGCTTGCAGGGATGACACGGACAGAATTATGGAGGAGATTATTCAAATTCAATGAGCAGAGAGATGCAGAGCAGGATGTCAAATTAAAGCAGAATCCAACGTTTCTAACGTGAAACTTTCGAGTGACTGAAAAGTGTTGAGTAGATCAAAAGAACAGCAGATGAAGAGAAACGGTGGAATCATACGGTGAGTAACGTGGCATCTTGTTTCTATTTACTCAGCTACAACCAGCAGTCGAAGCAACAGAACTGATGACGGTCTGCTGCATCTTCCCTCCATCCAAAGCATCGTTTACTCTGGCAGCGTTTACCTCTTTCACTGCTGACTGATTACTGGAATTACAGACGCTGAAGCTCAGGATGCACATTGTGTTCTCACCAATGTGGAGCTAAAGGGGAAACTTGCTTAAGAGTTCCTCCAAATAAGACTTGGGAATAATGAGGATGCGTGTCTAACTTTGTTAATCTGTTATGAAGTGAAGCACGTACAGGAGCTGAACAGCCACATTTTTGTTTTGGGTGTGTTTGAGGAACTAAAAAGCATCTGGGAGACGTATCAGCACCAACACAGAGCGTTTCACCGTTTCACAATTTGAAATTAAAACATTCATGAATGAGTTATTGTTTTTATTTCTGCTCGGGAACATGGTTAACATTTTTTTGTTTTGTTTTTCTACCAACTCAACTATCTCGATATTTTCTGTTCTTTGAATTTGTAATGAAGGAGGACCCCCTCGAAAACAAGATGGTACATCTTGGTGTTGATCGTCTCAAATAAATAAATAAATAAATGGCTCCATTGGTGAATTATGTTCAGCACCAAGAGTTTTCACAGGTATTTCTGAAAACCATGCTTTCATTTCTTACAAATAAATGAGTCTGTTTTTATTGAAGCCCTAAGGTAACAGCTGTGTAATACTAACTGTATTTGAGATTAATAGTTTTATGATTTAACGACATATTTTACAAAAAAAAATCCCTAATTTTGGGGACAATTCCTCTCCCTCTAGACTCATGTTTTCACATTTTTATTATTTTTTTTACAACTTTCCACGTGTGAATGGATTTTTCAAAAACATTTCATCAAATGAGAGATTGAGTAAAACAAACTTGAAATTAAAGCGCATGGATCCATTTGTTCGTCAAACTCCAACACAACAGCACGTTTAGCTTTTTTGACCAGATATTAAAAATTTTACATCAGCAAATTTAAATGTAATTGTAAAAATTAGAAACAAAAGCACTCATTGATGGACGCTTTTTGACTATTATATAAAAAGTGATGAAAAGTTTTCAATAAGTTCCTAAGTTCCTAAGAACCTTCACCAGCAATAAGTTCTGTCCTTTTTAGTTTGAAATAGCTGGAACAATCTTCTGCTACCTAAAACCCTGGTGGTGTCATTGATTTGCAATAGTTACCCTCTAATTTAACGTCACATAAATGTTAAAGGTGGCTTAACGTTAAAAGCTTCATGCACTTATGGTTTGACCGACACACATGATACAGAATAAACTCCACAAAACCATCTCTCTCTCTCTCTCTCTCTCTCTCTCTCTCTCTGTCTCTCTCTCTCTCTCTCTCTGTAGATGGGTACAGATGGAGAACACTTTGTATCAAAACATCAAAAGTGGCCTCAGGTTCCCCTTCTTTTCTGTGCTAATTAGCTCTCTCCCATCTCAATCAATAACACACAAGGTGATTGTCTGGTTAACATTCTTCGTACATCCTTCATCAAACCAGCTGCCAAGCCCTCGCTCCTCTCTCCTCACCCTGTCTCAGTCTCTCTCCCCCTGCGCGAGCGCGCGCACACACACACACACACGCGCGCGCGCACACACATATTTCCTCCGGGGGACGAGCTAGAAAGGGGTACAGCAGCAGCACACTCAAATACAATCAGGACCACTGATCTAATTCCCTCTTGTCCATCTACACACACATTCAATTTGTTAGAACGCTTAGAGGAGTCTCTGGTGAGGTGTTTGTCTGACTTGATCTTTCTGGCATGGTTTCAGCTAAGGTAAGTGTTTGTGTGTGTGTTGTGTCGTGTGTGTATGTGTGTGTGCGCAAATCCAATTCATGTCAAGCTGTGTTTTTCACCATGTTAATGCAATGGATCCTCCCCCATACACTGGCCTTTTTTGCACTGTTACAAAGCCGTCTTAAGAAGAAGGCCCAGCCAAGAGAAACGGAGCCTGAAAGTTTTATTTTCCAGCCAACAACTCCAGCAGCGAGCGAGAGCTCCCTTTAATATCGAGTCGCTAGTCATACCTTTAATAATGGTGCACATTAAAACCTCATCACTGTGCACCAGCTTGCCCGTCTCCTGGTCAACAACAAGGTGACTTCCCCTCCCTCGGAGATGAATATAGGTCATTCACTCCCTGCTTATGAAACCAGAGCAGACAGGCCAGGCTGCAGTGACTGTGCAGCAGCAGCTGCTGCCCAAAATTCAACACAAGGCACCAGCCACTCCAGAATCTGGCTTTTTCAGCACAGCCAAGCACGCACCGTCTGTAAGAATAATGATAGCTGCACGAGTTTTAGGAAATGCAGGAAGGAGACGCTGCACTTTGATCACTAAGTTGCTGAATGAATTTCTATTTTTTTGTTTTGTTTGTTTTAATAGCAAGAGATACATGCCGAGGCCCCAACTCTATTCTATAAAGGCTTAAGATACAATGCAGCTGTTATTAACGGCTACGGTGGCAGAGGAGTCCGCCCTGTAACCGTAGGTCGGCGTAGGACTCAGGAAGGTGTTATATCAAATCCAGGCCATTTACCATTAAAGCTGAAAACAGAAGCCCTGAAAAACAAACGGGCATTTATTTACAGATTATTCAGATTTTTCTGATGTAGGGATGTGCGGAGTTAAATATTTAATACAATCTACAAGGTCATTACAGCAATGAGAAGAAAAATGCAATACAACGTTATATAAAAAGAAGTATACCACATCCTACCGTACACCTTTGACAAAAATTCAGGAAGGTGGTCCATGAGGGATCATTTTGTTCTTATTTCTGCAAATAAGTTATTAGTTTTTATTTTCTTGTTACATCCTGTTCCTCTCCGTTTATCCATCAGAATTTTGTTTCTAAATGATTCTTTTAAAATCATTCATGCTAGTTTCTGCAGGATAAATGTCGCATTTGTTCAACGGAACCTTCATACATTAATAAAAACGTCGTCAATGAGACATCACAGAGAAACTAGTGGAAAATGCACGTGGAAATTTGGCCGTCCCGCCAGCTGTCCGTAGAGTCTCGCTACGTTTGCCTGCAATAATGTTTATGATCCAGCAGGTGTCAGTAGACCAACATAGTGACACCGGATCGATCCAGTTTGGGTTATGTGCCGAAACGCTTCAAGGCCTCATCTACCCATCACTACTTACAGGGAAACCCTTCATATCTCCTCTGACCTTTTCTACTTAAACTATTCTTTCAGGAGGCGGCTCTGCTCCACATACCATTAACAAAATCTTTTTAATGATGTCAAACATGATCAAACAAACAAAAAATGGAGTTTTGCATTTAGGTTTAGGCCATTTTTTCTTCTCCACTTCTGGGTACAACCTAAGACTCCTTCGATGGGACAAACTGCACAGATCAAAGAGGTCTCATTCTTTACTCCGATAGCTTTTTTTTAATCTTTTCCTACAGAAACCCCAGGGCAGCAGTTTCATTGTTTTCAGTGTCTTTTCATCTTTACAGATAACACACAAAGCTAACAACTGATTTAGTTACTGTTTATTTCCCATGAGGGCACAGATGAGCACACAATGCCTGTTTATATCCACCAAAATGTACAAGCAGCTGTTTTAATCTCCTAACTCCTGTTACCCCTCTCATAGCTTATCTGCTTATGGACATAATAATTACAAAACTGTTAGGGAACAAAAGAGAATTCTTTAGAATTGCTCAAAAGAAGATAACACACAATCTCTATGTAGGCCAAAACCTCGGACAGATGTTTGGACTTTGACTGGTCTCACTCCGATGTCACACTGGGAGCATTCTTCAAATGGTTGAAATGTTTTTACTCTCTCCCAGCAGCAGAAGGAAAGCTCAGAGCTACGACCGAAAGGACGATTGCTTAGGCTCGAGATTTATCAAAATGCTAAAATAAAACACTGACCTGCAATAGATAATCCTAAAGTCTTTCAAAGTTACCTTGCCTCTCCATTTTAGTCTTTTCTTCCTACAACTGAGCTTTCACTGAGCATGACGGAGATCGTATGGATCACAAGAAAAGGCCAATATGCATGAGGAATAATAAGAATGATTTTGTAGTCCACATACTGAGTAGTCAAAAGTACAAAAAAAATAAGAATGCTGGCTTTTGGACTTCCTGTCACAGTTTGTGTTAAAACATGGCTACTTTTCTAGCATCCAGAACATCATTCTCAAGTTTTAAATATAATGACTACAAATCCATCCATCCATTTTTGTTCGCTTATCTGAAGTCGGGTTGCGGCGGCAGCAGCCTAAGCAGAAAAGCCCAGACTTCCCTCTCCCCAGCCACTTGGGCCAGCTCCTCCAGGGGAATTCCAAGGCGTTCCCTGGCCAGATGAGAAACATAGTCCCTCCTGGGTCTTCCTTGGGTCTCCTCCCGGTTGGACGTGCCCGGAAAACCTCACCAGGGAGGCGTCCAGGAGGCATCCTAACCAGATGCCCGAGCCACCTCAACTGGCTCCTATCGATGTGGAGGAGCAGCGGGTCTACTCCGAGCCCCTCCTGGATGACCGAGCTTCTCACCCTATCTCCCAGACACCCTGCAGAGAAAACGGATTTCGGCTGCTTGTATCCATGATCTCGTGCTTTCGGTCAATACCCAAAGCTCATGATCATAGGTGAGGGTAGGAACGCATAGATCAACTGGAAAATCGAGAGCTTTGCCTTCTGGCTCAGCTCCCTCTTCACCACGACAGACCGGCACAATGCTCGTATCACTGCAGGATCCTTCATCTTTCCCTCACTTATGAACAAGACCCCGAGATACTTAAAGTCCTCCACTTGGGGCAGGACCTCATCCCTGACCTGGAGAAGGGATTCTACCCTTTACAGTTCTCATTGTCAAAAAAACTAAATTACATGGTGAATGGTAAAATGCCTGTATTTATATACAGTATAACACCTTCTAGAGTCCCATATCCCCCCAAAGAAGCTTTACAACACAACACAGTCATTCACCCATTCATACACGCTAATGGTTTTGAGCTACACTGTAGCCACAGCTCCCCTGGGGTGCACTGACATAAGCGAGGCTGCCATACACAGGCACCAGGTGCCTTTGACCACCAACAGCAGGCAAAGAGGGCAAAGTGTCTTGCCCAAGGACACAATGACTACAACAGACTGAGCGGGATGCAAACCTGCAACACCCTGGTAATGGGGCGGGCACTCAACTCCTCTGCCACCATCGCTCCCTATTTAAGATTTAAGTAGAAAAACCATTTATCCTGCATATTGGTGTTTCTCAAGTTGAGATAAAAAAAAACATTGGGACTCTACATCACAACAGATTTCCCCAAGGTTATCAACATTCCTCAAGAGTATACACTTCCTCATAAGGCTGACAATTAAGGCGGTAATTCTCACTGTTTACTAGAGCACTGCATCAGCTGCATCACTGCTTGGTATGGCAGCTGTACTGTAAATCAGTGGTTCCCAAAGTTGGGGTTGGGACCCCACTGTGGGTCACCAAGAACTACAGGCGGTCTTGAGATGACTTTCACAAATAAAAAAAAACAAATTAGAAAAACAATTGCTGAAGCTTTATTTTTGCAAAACTCAACTACATTGTCACAAATGGATATAATAACATATTCTACAGTAGCTAAAAATAGATTGTGATATAACACTGCAATGCATTGTGGGATGTAGCCCTAGACAAGCAAGCATCGATTTTGCATGGGTGCTTATGGGTCTGAGTCGCTCTGCTCATCTCAAAGTTGTAGTTTTGTCTCCTAAATATGTTCAAATGAGAAGGAACTAAGCACCGCTGTTGGGGGAGGTGCTAATCAGATAATCAGATCGGATGTGGGAGGGGACATTTTTTTGTCCATTTTCCAAAGTCGGGTAAGGTCTGCAACAATATGAAACAGCTGGAAAGGGAAACAGGTCAAGCTAAAGACAGAAAAAGCAAAGCGGTGGCAGTATTTATGTGGAAGAACGGATTTTCACAGTGTTGAGCAGATCAAGGGGTGTGCGTATATTTGTTCCATACATTTTGCCGGTGGGAAAGGTAAACAATGTCCAACAATGACGAGCCGATACTAGCAACGCTCTCAGATGTAGAGTTACTCAGGAGGCAGCGGTGTAAACGAAGGGATCCTGCTGAACGTCTCAGCCAAACAGCATCCAAACGTTAACGAAAAAGGCTTTAGACCAGAGGTGGAGGTATGTAAAAAGTAGTGACACCAATAAAATCCTAAGAGTAAAAAAAAGAACTTAGAGAAAATGTTACTTGAATACTGTGAGTCATGAGTAACTGTTTGAGCATAAACGTTTTGTTTCTGTCGATTTGTTTTTATCGACGTCCAAGCGCTCTGTCTGTTTTTTTTTTCATTTGGCAAATGCAGCTTGTTTGTCTAGCATTAGCACCCAGCAGCATTTGCGTGGTGACATCAACCATAGAATACGCTATTGAACATGAGCTAAAGCGGTTTTCTTTATTTTCTGAATTATTGAGGTTTTAGCATGGGTCGCATGTCTTGACTAGGGATGGGTACCGGAATCGGTACTTTTTAAGGCACCGACCGAATTCCGTAGAACCGAACAAGTACCGGTTCACGTGACATGAAACGGTGCCTTGTTTCGGTACCTGACCTTCATAACGAGAACTTGCGATACAGCAATTTGCCAAGATAGACAGCAGCGCCGGTGTCATGTCGATATGTGTTCCCCCCTCGAGAAGTGTTTCAGTGGCGCAAGAGCGTAATGTCATCAATCACTGTGGGCAGGGCCAGCTGTAAACAGAGCAAGCAGCATGGCAGAGAGGAAGACCTCTAAAGTTTGGGTCCAGTTCACTAAATGGGATGGGTAACTGGGTGACTAAGAAACCAGCAACAATGATATAAGTGAGGCACCATCGCCTTAACCTGCTCCAGCAGGTAAATAAACTGTTTAACATAACGTTAGCTTGATTAGCTTCCGTTAGCTAATGGTGTGTTCGCTTTCTCCTTGGAACTTGGAAATTCCAACTAGGAGAAAGCGAATGCGCGCTAAAGTTTGGCTTCACTTCACTAAATGCGGTGGGTGATTGGGTGATGATGAAACCAGCGACAACGATCTAAGTGTGGCATCATCGTCTTAATCTGCTCAAGCAGCAAAATAAACTGTTTAAAATTAACGTTAGTTTGATAGTTTAGCTTCCTTTAACATTGCTTTCAGCTAATGGTGCGTTCACTTTCTCCTCGGAAATTCCAACTTCCAAGGAGAATAGGAGTACATGGAGCTGGGTTTTAGTTTCTGCATCATTTAGAAACAGTTGTGGTTAAAGGTTTTCATATTGAAGAATTTTGTACACTACGATGATAAAATACAAACAGTTGTATGTTATTTATTGTGATGTTTATCAAATATGGTTATATACTGAGAACAAATATATATTTAAATAAAAAAGAGATTTAAATAATTATTAAACACTCAAAAGTATCAAAAATAGGTACCGTTAAGTACCGGTATTGATTTGTAGGTACCGGGAATTGGTACCGCATCGATTCAAATGTCAAAGGTACCCATCCCTAGTCTTGACAATTGCTATTCTGTGCGTCTGAAGCTGAAATGTTTGGGAACTATTGTCAGTGACAGGAAGACCCTGCAACATATGGTGACTCACTTCCACACTTAAGACTCAATTTTTTTGGGAGAAATCCACAAAAGATTCCTTCAGAATTCTGAAAAGATTTCTCTCAGCCTGCTCACAAACTGTTTAACCTCCTGCCATCTGGAGGGCGATATTCCTTTATATCAAGAAGAACCGGAATATGAAACAGCTTCACGAGGCAGCTGGATTTAAAATCAAACTAGAACACACCACTGGACAAGATTGTGTCATCACATATTTTCATATGTGAATTAACACAATATATAACTTGTTAAAACGGAAACCTTTTTATTAAGATGAAATCATTATGGGTCAATAATTGGGTGTGAGATGATTTTAAAAATAGATACAAGTTTATTTTAAACTCTTTGACCTTTTTAAGCACGGCTGCCACGCACATACAAACTAGCACACACATGTTCTGTGCTGTGTTTGCATTGCCGTAGAGTCATCCGCCTACTGTAAAGATAAATCTGTGTGTGTGTGTGTGTGTGGCCTCTCTAACTGTAGAGGCTGTTATCACAGGGAGAGTTCAGATTAAGCGCCACAACCTCCCTGAACCTGGCCTTCATAAAAGAGAAGCATCCTTGACTCTGACACACACACACACTAACACACACACACACTGTGAGTTTCTACAGTACAGTAGCTCTCCATCGTCTGGCCTGCTGTTTTTATGTAACACAAACTCTGGCAGACTGAAGAACCTTATGCCAGACCGTTTCAAAGAATATTTACGTAACACACAACTTGGTATGTTGGAAAGGTAAAGGTAGATTAGTGTGAAAGAGGACAAAATGGCTTATGTAACCATGAGCAGACAGTATAAACAGTCGGTTGACACCCACTCACCAGCTCTCAGAGGGAGAGAGGTCTTATGGGTAGAGTTAGAGAGCCACCAGGGATTTATTTTTCCTGGTGAAGGTGACCCTGGCATTGGGCACAGCACCTGAGCATACAGAAATATGAGATTTCCTCTTTGCCTGGCTTGATTTACACTCGTGTTAAGGTTACAGTGTATTCTACACTGAATGACTACTGATAAAGAAAAAAGAAATAACCTTTAGATGACGCACGTGATGTAATTCATCTATTACAAAGTTTTAAATACCTTTGTCCTTTGGTCAAATTCAGACGCTGGCCTCAAATTGCGCATATCAGATTTTTTTTGTGTTTTTTATCCCATGAAAATCATTTAATTCAATTTATAACAGCATACCTTTCAAGTATGTCGAAAAACATCAACTCAGCTTCTGATGGAATCTGTATTCATGATTTGCAGGTCGAGTTTTAAATTCTGAGCTGTCGCGTCGCCTCCCCTCCCCAGTTTATACCTGCAAACTTTAAACAACCCTAACCCTAACCCTAGCAAATCATGGTTTTCCCTTTAAAGCCACTGATTTGACTGTAAACAGAAATGAGACAAGACTCAGAAATGCACACATCTACACACGTCTAGCTCTCTTTAAGGAGCTCACAACGGCCCGGTCCATGGGCGGATACAGGCAGCGGTATCATTCTGATCTGCACAGTATCCAGTTTGCGCTCGACATGTCTGAAGCTGTAGCTGCCTTCAAATTCCACAAACATCTACAAACACCAATGCAATGCCTCTCTGCTGCTCCGCGTAGCTCGGTCTCCAGGGCAGCTGCGACTAGTCCAACCCTTTAGCAAGAGTAGAGCAGCAGTGTTAACTAGCTCTGTCTGCTGACTGTTTTAACTCCACCTAAATTACTTACTGTCACACCATGTGAATAAAATGCATCACCTGAAATATTTCAGCCGAGCGCTGAAGCTGGCGTGGATCTCTGGAATATTTGGCAGGGTGTTATTATCGGGTGGGAAGGATCATTGGGGGGTGGGGGGTGGAAAACACCCTTAATTCATGCCTGTCAGGCCCAGAGGAACTGATCACATCCAAACAGTGTAAAATTAGGCACAAGATGCAAGTCTGTGGCCAAAGCTCCATTCATAGTTTCCGTGTTGCATGACTTCAACTCCGATTGAGATTATATTAACTAACAGGGTGTGATTTTCATACAAAACTTTAGAGGAGCTGTACTCAGCTGCACAATGATTACTATCAAAAGTGCAGATAGAGATTAGGTGTCAGGTCTCTGTATGCAGTTTTTAAAAAGTACATAAACACATCACCAACCAGGGTCTATTTTTACATTTGCTATATTTGTTTCTACCCTTTGATGTCTGCATCTAAATTGTCTTCATGTCCCATAAGAAGCGGGCGATAAATTTCATATACTTGATTTATAAAATATTTTGTAAAATTAAACAAATTCCTGGTCCAAATGTTCGTTATTATTAAAACCAAGTTCACTCGTTATTTAAATACATCTGCAGTGGTCTCTAGTATGAATGAATGCCTTCTGAGTCAACGTCTGTGGGGAAAAAAGCTCTGGCGCTCCTGTTTCAGGAAGTAGATGTGAGCCAGAGGAGAGGGGAGCAGAACACGGCAGGATTTGGAGTCTTACTTTCTGATATTTGCACATCTCTCCTCTGATTGGCTAACAGCAATGTGACTCTACCACTGACTCTGTTTGCTCTGCAACATTAATGTTTTATCTCCACAAATAACACAAGCCTGAAGGAGTTCTGCTGTGTGGTGGAGTTGCTAATGCTAACGGTTAGCTTCTACTAGTCGAGACGTTCTCTGCTCGCTCCTGGATGCAAAATCAACAACAGCCTTCCCCGTCGTGAGTCAAGATGGGTGAGTCCATGAATGCTAATTTACAGTATGACGTAGATCTGTCAGGATTTTCTGAACCAAGTGTCTATTTTTATCGGCAGCTAATACAGGAAATAGGGGTAGAAGACCGATTATATTTCAACAAGAACAAGTAAAAATGGTATCTCAGTGAACTTGCTCTTTAAATATAACAATTCTACAATAGATGTTTAACAAAACACAACATGCATTTATTAGGGTGGAAGTATTCTCAGTCTCATGTGTGTGTTTTTGTGTAGATGTTTTTACTGTAGTAATGTGACCACGGCGTGATCGTTGGTCAGAAAGTCTTGTGCTTTCTCCAACACACCACGTCTTTCAAACAAAACACCATTCTGCCTGCTATTCTAAAACTATCTGCAAGAAAGAAAAAATGCTATTTGTTTAACAGAAATGCAAATAAAAACACACCAAAAAGTGTTTTTAATTTAAAAGACTCCTCTTCTGCTCAACGTTCTGTTTTTAGCATCGAGTCTTACAGGATTGTTTGGACTGGAAACAAAACCTGCAGCTAGGATCACAGCTAAAACGCTGCAGAGATCCCAGACTGTGAATCATGTCTTCAGTTTAATAAAAAACACAAAATACCAGCTTGATCATTTAGATCGCATTCCTCTTCTTTGTATAAAATGTGATTACAACAAAGAAAAACGCAGTAGCTGTTTTTTAAATCTAACTAAACACCTAAGGTAAATGTTTTTATCCTATGTCCTTTGATCTGGGTGTCATGGATCTGGACCTGACCTCCTTCTGTGTTCTTGTTTTAGCTCACACTCACCAACTTCACACACTACCTGGTACCTTCTAAATCTGCCAAAAGGCAGATTTGGAAGGCAGTGCATGCAGAGGAACTGACCTCCAAACTTGAGCTTACAGGCCCTAGGACAAATGAGAAAAACAAATCCCTAGACAGGGAGATTATCTTTAAGGGATGAGCCTTGACCTAAACCACCTCCACACCTCAGTCCTTAACTCTGCTCCTGGCTTTCTAGCAACAGTTAGCAAACACCCAAGTCCCGTTTTTGTTGACCTTAAACGTGAAGCGTTCAGGAGGGGTTAAGGCATCACAACAAAAACACACGCTGAGCTAAAGGTTGGTTTTAAATAATAAAACCTCTATAAAAGCATAAAGTAACCAAGTCTGAAAAGATGCAAAACTCCCCTAAAAGTTTATTTTTTTTAAACGTGGCCTTTTCCTTTCCCATGTGAATCAAACGAGGCCTCTCTGAATGTGGGTTAATGTACACTGGCGCTAACGCATGTTGCCAGCAACCCTACGCATTAGCTGTCACATGTGATCATCGTCAACACCCACTAGTCATTTACAATTCTGCAAGGACAAACGTGGAAGACGAGCATGGAGTCCGGTGTTTGCAGAGGCAAGCTGCACACACAAGCTGCAGCACATTAGCAGGTATATTTATATTAATACCAAGGTGTGAAATTAGCTGTGTGCCTGTCAAGTGAAGCAGGCTGGGATGTTTGTTAGGTTTCCTTAACAGTCAAGAGGCTCACTAAAGTCACTGGGTAGGAAACCACAACCTCAAGATGTTAGCTGTGTACCGGAGCCAAATCCAAGTCTCCGATTGGCCGAGATCCAGACGTTTAACACCACAGCACATATTCTGCATGTCAGCTCCAAGAAACTGCTCTCCAGTCAGCTTCTCTAAAGTATTTGACAGGTTCAGCTGCAGCCTCATAGCAGCTAAAAGTCTTGTTCACACTCAGACACGTACTGAAACTCCTGCAGATGGCTAAAGTATTAGCAGCTAATCAGGTGATAGACAAAAATCTGCAAACCAAGTAGAACATTAACAACACTAAATCAGAACTGTGGGACTTTTGTTCATGCTAGCATTTGCTCAAGAACTTTAGAAGACTTTTGTGGTTCTGTGATCAGTTTTCAGGCCATCCTTTAAAAAAAACGCCCACAAAATGTCTCTAATTAAAAATATGCATATATCATCATTTTCAAAAAAAAGTAAAAACAAAGAAAATTGAGTTATTTTTTATTTTAAATAAGAATGTAAATAATTAGTTAAAATCAAAAACACATCCAGATTTTATTTCTTATACAACACAAATATTATGTTGTTATTTGAAACTATTATAGCTGTTCTACAACAATTTATTATCAAATAAGGTTTTGTTTTGAGAATAGTAAGAAGAAAAAAAAACGTATTTATATTTATTTTTCTAAATTTAAATATGAATAGGGAGCAAGAAATGGAAACAGCCTTCAGTTTAAAATCACACAATTGTTTGAGCTATCTTCTCATCAATAGATAGTACCGTAGTACAAAATGTATGATGTTAACCCTTGGAGCTACATTGGGGACCCTTTGCACAAAAAAATGCACTAGGAACCTCTAAGGGTTAAAACTGATCCATGTACACATGTAGCCGGGTTTTTGTAAAACCAAATATCCTCCCCCGCCCATCTAGGAAAAGAAAACTTGGATACACACCACCTCGTTTTCAGCCCCCCCAAAAAATCCAGTGCATTGTAAAGCACATTCATAAGCATGCCAACCCTGTAGGTGGCACTGCACAAACGAAAGGTTTAGACTCGTTCCAGCCGAGTATCCTTGGAGTAGCCGATTGCTAAAAGCCACTGATGCCTTAGAGAAACGTCCTTAGCAGGAAAAGTGTCAAACCGAAAAGGTGATCCTGTAACATCCTTATTGTTACAACCCGGGAACCTGCAGGTATGCACCATGGCTCGATATATTTAAGAAAAACTACTTTTAAGTGACTTTAGAAGTTGTTGTTTCACTCATACAGCTAGGATTAGCAGCCAGACGCGACGCCGTTCTATCGCTGCGGTGAGCGGCGCAGGGATACGAATGACAAAAAGTAGTCCCGTTGTAATGTGACGTTGTAAATTTACCCAGCTTTGTTTGTGAGATGTAAATTAGTCATGCTTTCAGAGGCTAATCCTTTTGTGAGGCTAAACGGCGCAGATACCGTGCCCCCGTAACTAGCCAGAACTACGTTTCTGAATCACTTCTCTCCTGAGAATCTCTGAGCAGGGGTGTGTGTGAAGTGGGTCAAAGTTCACAGAGCACTGGGTGGGCGAAGGAACACATACAACTTAATGTCTAAAAAAGTGAACTTTTCCTTTAAAGCAAGAGGGTAAAAATAGCACCCGTGTTGGCAACCTTGGCTCAGGTGAGCGCTGCCTCAGAGGTGCAGCTGACTTTTGATCTATATTTAATAGGGTGAAAGAATTGCAGTGGTGCATGAGGCTGCCCTTTCAGAGCCGGCGCCCATGTCACCATTTTCAGCAGGCCGATGTTTCTGCAATGCTGAAGTAGCAAAGATATGGATCTTTCAAATCAGAGCTCAGAATTAAACTAAAAATGACATCCATTAAGAATGAGATATGACCAAAGTGTCTAATTTGAGAGGTCGTTCTGTTATAACAAAAGGAAATAAAAACACCAGGATAATATCAGAATGTGGGACAGATGATCGTCTTTCCTGAAGGAGATGTCTCACGCTCCCATCATGTGGAGCTGATTTTAAAAACATATTTGAGTTACTCTCAGTGAACAGAAGTTTAGTCTCAAGTGGCATCCTGGGCTCTTGAAGAGGCTGCTGTGGGGATTTACGCAGCGAACAAAGGATTCCCAACTCGTGCAGCAAGAAAGCAGCTCTGCATTTTCTAACTGCTCACTGTTCTGCTTCATGTGGCGAAAGCCATCAGAGCTAATGAGTGGCTTTACAAGAGGAAACAGAGCATAATAGCTTCTTTTTTCTGAAAATAGAATGGCAAGGGTGATGTTTGTCAATCTTGCTTCCGTCGCATCCTTCATATAAAACCTCTGACACCTTGAGTGGTGTAGTATGCTGTCTCTCTGCCCTCAGGATCTTTCTGTCCACAGAGGCTTCATGTGACAGTGCCTGTCTTCACAGCCATGTTAAAGCATAAAACATGCCATCTCATCAGAGGAACTTGTCAAAGCAAACAAAGTGAAGACTTTAAAACCTAAAGAAGACAAACAGAGTAGAGCTGTCGCCACCTAACACCTGAAGAACAGGGATCAAGATGAATCAGCTTTGCCTGCATAAAGCATGTCTAAACTAGTCTGCATCGCTGTTTTTAGTTACACTAAAATGCAGAAGTTGTAAATGTTGAATTTGTTTGGTTTCGGAGGAATTCTGAAAATCTTTTCAGTTTAATTTTTCTTTTTTTGTTGTTTTTATTTCAGGCTACAAAATTTCATCTGGATGTATTTTTCTAACCCTTAAAAAAGCCTTGAGCCTAAAAGCCTTAAATATCCCATTCACATGAATATCCATTAATATTCAGACCTGTTAATTAAACACTTGTGGCAGCAACCTCCAATCTTTGTGAATAATCCTGCAAGTTTTTCTCAGATTCATCCTGACAAAAAAGTCTACCTCTGATGATGTTGCATAAAGGAATCGTTTATGCATTTCTAATAGCTGCTCCAAAAATATTTACATTTTCACATCATAGTTCCAGTTTCCCAATTTTGAGACTATCGTACAAATCTCAATAAAGTTGGAATGATGATGAGAATGCTGAATGTTAAATCAAACAGTCAAGAAAACTTCCCAATAAGTCCCAAAACTGTAAAACTCAAAAAAATATAAATGTTGAGGAAAAAAATCAAAAACTATTTTTTATTAAACTAGATAACGATAATGAAGTTATTTATATTTTAAATGAAGAATAAGAGCTAAACCCACAGTGATGCAGAAAACCTACTAGCCATATGCCTTGTGTGATTAATTATTGAAATGTCCTGTGTTGCACTATTTAACAGTGTAATAGTACACATTTAATCCTTCATAACAACAATAAAACAAAAACAGAACCAATAAAAGTGGGTTTAGCAGCACAATGACATGTTTCTTTGGGTTTGACTCTATTTTTGAAGTAGTATCTTTCCCGCCATTCTTTACTTTTTGAGTTTCCCTAAAACATGAGTGTGCGTTCAGACTTAGAGTGGCTCAGTCTGTTTTTCCTGAAGGAACTTCTTGGTAGTATTTTTTCTACTTGAGACATTAATTGCTTTGAACAAGGTTTTAACTCATATCAGTTCTCTATCTGCACATCAGTGCATTCAGTCCCATTGTCGTCCTGCAGCAATAAAGCCCTGCAGTCTATTTCCTTTATGAGTCTTTTCTGTACGGAGTTTACTTTTTGTCTCTATGCATGTGTGATAATCTGCTAGGTACTCTGGTTCCTACCTAGCATAGAAATCTAGACAAACCACAGCAGTTGCAAAAGATTTTACTCTGCAGGTCGGTCTAGCCGAGCTCCATTGTAACCTCAGCAAGTCTACCATTTGGTCCAAACAATTTTAGGTCCAGCCAATCACAGCGCTCTGTTTGTAGAGAGACACTGGGCGAGGCTTATTATTATTCACACATAGAGGATGGCTCATACTGATTCAGGTTCTGTTGGAGGTTTCTTCCTGTTAAGGGAGAGTTTTCCTCTCCACTGGTGCTACGTGCTTTCTTAGTAGTCACTGACACAACAAGTCAGTGACTCGATGCAATCTGCTGGGTTTTGTCATAATAAACTGAACTCAATGAACTGATAAGTAGGTTCAACTGGAATGTTTACTTTGTTTAGTGCCTTGATGACTCTTGTTGTGATTTGGTGCTATATAAATAAACTGAATACAATTAAATAGTTTAAAAATATGTCTTTGTTGATTCCTTATTGGCTAGTGTGAGTGAATGGTTGTTTGTCTCGTGTCTCTGTGATGGACTGGTGCAACGTCCAGATGTAATCCTGCCTAATACCTGCTGGAGACCAGTTTACCTGCAACCTGGAACAAGAAGAAACGGGTAAAGAACTTGGACAGTCAGACAGATGGACAGTTAGACAGATGGACAGTCAGACAGATGGACAGTCAGACAGTATTTACCTCTGTCTTGGTTTTGTCTCTAACACTAGCAGAAAAACACCCCCACAAAACAATGCTGGAGCAGCCTGTCTGACTGTGTTTTCATGGTTTGTAACTTAGAATTGTCTTTAATGAAAACCCAAAGCGAGCTGAAGAACACAGTAGCTTTATTAAAGCTGAACAAGATTTTAGAAGAGCTCTGATTCATTCCACATCTTGTGAGAACCTGCTTCAAACCGTTTCCACTGTTCTGAGGATCCCGTTCCAAACCACCTTTTTATGTTGAAGGCTAACGTTGGCACGCCTCTGAAGGGGCTTTACTCCAGCTGCTGCTTTCACAGTTCCTCCGTAAACAATCCTGCTTCCTCAGCTGTTTTGTCAAAGCCTCCCCGCTACTTTCTCTCCCCCCTCTGTTCCAAAAACAAACTGTGTGCATTATCCTTGTAATCTGTGCCTCCTGCTGAGAAACTTCCACAAATTTAAGTGGATTAAAGCCATTTGTTGCATAAAGAGAAGTCTGCCACAGTGGAGCCAAACATCGACATCAGCCTCGTGTTGAGAGCTCGGCTCGTTTATTATAAATCAAGTATTTTAGAACAAAATCATGGCTGAACCCTAACCCAGCCGGCACACATAGGTGGGCCCCATATGGGATCTATATGGGCAAGTCGTATGGGTCCCAGCAGGGTTTGTCTGCAGTTTCCACGGTGGCCCCATGGGCGTTTGCCCAGAAAGATTTTTGCCCACATAGATTTTAACGGGCCCTACATGGGTTTTCAGAGGATTTGACTCAAAAACCGGCAAACCCCTGAGGGGCCACCATGGAAACTGCGGACAAACCCTGTTGAGACCCATACGGCTTGCCCATATAAATCCCATATGGGCCCACCTATGTGTGCTGGCTGGGGCATAACCAAAAATATTTTTGGGGGGCTCAACAAAGAAGGAACAAAGAAAAATTCTATTCTCTCAATTAGAAATATAAAACTCGCCGTCAATTTTAATCTTTACCTGGATTAAAAAAGTGACAAAAGGAAGATGGTGAGTACGTTTCTCTATAACACATCCTATAAAGGTGTTTTAACACAGCTGTGAAACATAGTGGTCACAGCAAAACTACCTACAGAGTGAATGTAAGTCATTCCTGTGTTTGTAACATTAGCACACACTTCCTTGGTCTTCAGCCAAGGCAAGAATAGATCAAGGTTTCTGGTTCTGGTCCAGTAAAAATCTATCAGGGCAGTTTATTACAATGGATTATGATAATGCACACTAAAGTTCTTAGAGAGGAAAGTTAATGTAAGGTAACTTAGTGCCTTTCCCTCTTTTATCACACACACACACACACACACACACACACACACACACACACACACACACACACACACACACACACACACACTCACACAGTCCCTCAGCGGTTTGCCTCTCCTTCACTTGTTCAGTCTCCTTCCATCTGTCTATCTTTTTCCTCTCATTCAGTCTTTTTGCATTACTCCTTTTTGGTTTCTTCCTCTCTTCCTGTATGCTGAGAAAATGTCTCTTTACACTTCACAAGGGCTCACAGAGATCTGTGTTCCAGTAATCACAATACTGAGCAAACACACAGAAGACAGGATCAATGCTGGGATCATCTGAGGTGGTCAAAAGCAATCGACGTGCTAGATGTTTAAAAACTAAAGAAGTCGTCAAACAGCTTGTTTTTCAGGATTAGTGAGCTGAGCAAGAACGTGTAGTGATATGTCAATAATTAGAACATCAAAGAAACCTCGCTCTGTGTTCAGCCCAGTCTGGTGGATCTGGATAGATGCGTGTTGCGGAGCTTAAAATGAGCCGTGCAACGAACAACACAGTCTGTCTGCGTCTTTGCTAAAATAGCTTTGTGTATTAATGTCCAGATGGACATTTGAGTTGTAAGCTGCTGCACTTCTGTTTACGACTAGGTGGAAACGTCCTAAAAACAGCAGCAGATTTCCCAAAAAAAAAAAAAAAACTGAGATAAGGAGAGAGTTCTGGAGATGTTCACAACATACTCTAGTAAGGAACATGATTTTGCCCTAAATATGGCTGCAAAATGTTTAGTAAAGAGAATGCAAACCACATCGCTCCTGCTGGTTTTGGGGTTTCTGCAGGGCAGAGCCGAGACAAGGGGTCAAGGTTTCCCTCCTGACATTTACCCTTGCTATAGACTCTGGTTCGAGGCAGGGTGAACCAGTGGGATGAGACAGAGGACGTGTTCAACACACAACAGCTTCAGAGTCTGAGAAACGCTGCAGGAATGAACCAAAGGAGAACAAAAAGCCAAGAGGTACAAATTTCCCTGCAGACCAAAAGTTTGAGGCGGAATGAGACACAGGATTACTTCTAAATGGACCGTCTTATTTCCAAACAGGGCCTGTCTGGACTACCAAGTGGTAACAACGTTTGCACTCTGAGACTTCAACCATTATAGGCAAAATCTTTTTGTGACCTTTAAACTGTGATCTGTGGTCTTTGCAGGAGGTTCAGCAGCAGCCGATTTAACACTCAGCAACCAAAAACAACTATGTCAGAACTTTCCTAGAAAAGATTCCTACTACTGATGTCATGAGTGCGTCTACATCTCTCTTTCTTCTGTCTAAATCAGGACTATTCAAATCTTGTCTTGTTGGACAACTGCCCTGCATGTTTTAGCTGTTTCTCTGCTCCAACACACCTGATTCAATGACTGAATCGCCTCTTCAGCATGTCCTCAGACGCCTGATTTTCAGCCATCGAATCAAACTAGGTGTGCTGGTGCAGAGCTGGGGTTAGGGGGACACAGAAAACATGCAGGTAGTGGCCCTTGAGGACCAGAAATGAATGGACCTGATCTAAATGTACTAAATCTACTAACAGGAGTGTTAGATCTTCAATTATTATGCTTTTTATTCATTGTTGACCTGATATCGCCTTCTTATATTTTAGACATGTGCAGCAGGAAGTCATGCAGTCTGGCTTCCATTGAATCTCACAGTCATAGATCACTATCAGGCTTGTACAGTCTGGCATGTCCCAGTTCCATGATGGGTTTTAAAATCAAACGGTGCTGCTTTTAGTCTTTTGGTTATTTTTAAACAATATTGGTGTGCTTGGTTGGGTTTTTGCTTTTTTTTTTTTTAAATCCCCTCAATTGGTCGACCTATATTTTTTTCTATTGATGATATGTGAAGGTCATAGTCAGCCAATGGCCGATATCTAGATGTTTTCCAACTCATTTTCATGCTAAAATGTCATTAATAACATCAGCTGGTGCACACAATTTCTGAAGCTGAATCAGTTTTTGAACACTGAATTATACTAAATGTTAATTTTTAATTTTGTGCACGGCTCAGTGTATAAATCAGACATCTAAATAAAGTTAATCAAACAAAGCAAGTAGTAAATATTCAAAACTGGTAAATAAAAAGAGAAGAAAAGAACTTTTGAGCATTTATTATTATGCAGATGTTATTCAGGAACATACATATAATTTTTAATTAAATTCTGCAGCAGCACCGGGCTGCCCGGGGATGTGCCTGACTTTAAATCAGCTATAAGGAAGTATATTGGCCGATGCTTATATCTAAAAAACAGTAAATATCGGCCCAATACACTGTAAACCCAGATTTTGATTAAACTCAAATGATCTTGTTCACATTACTTAAATGTTTCTAAATTACTAACATGACTTGTTAATCCTGAGTTAGCTGAACTGTTTCATGTCCTTTCTTATTGTAATAGTGTTTTGAAGTCCAATCAGTACTCTCTACTTAAACAAACTGAGTTCAGATTACTAAAACACATGTAATTTTAATACCACTTATAAATTTGAGCAAACTGTACTTTTTAATGGCCTAGCTTATATGTTTGAGTTCCAACTACTTCAAATAATCAAGTTTGCTTGGTTGCAACCTCCAAAAACCTGGTTCATACCAGTTCTGACCAGATGCTGAGGAGCTCTGACTCTTTAGAGACAGAACAGAGACACACAGAACAAAGAGGAAGAACTCAGCTGCACTGAAGTTCTAACAAGCAAGTTTTCTACCCCATGTTTGAAGCCTTAGGCCAATGACCAGAGTTTAGTCATCTTAAAACTGCAATTTATAGATTTAAAAAATGACCCCACCCACTGTGAAAGAAGCAGTGGGTGAGGTGCATTGTGGGTAGTAATTTTCTTAGCTATTTTGTTCTATTTTGGGGTGTTTATGCATGTTTATTGTGTGTGGGAGGTTGTGTTATGTTAAGTTGTGTGTTGTTCTTGGTTATTGCTTTGTTCAGTGTTGCAAAGGTGGGGTTATTGGTTCTGTCATGTTGGCACCATAAGTGAGGAGGAAGGTCTCAGGAATGGGACCACTGTGCTGTTCCTCTGTACATAGTAAGGTGGTAGTTCTCACTAAAGGCTCTGGTCTCAGTAGCCATGAGTTCAACTCTCACTGACTGCCTGCAGTCATGTGGTGCATGAGGCATGAGTTAGCTGGCATCTGTCAGTTAAAATGTAAAAATTGGTTCAATTGGAAATAGAGTAATGCTTAAAAACAAGCTGAGTTATATAAATGGGTGTTTAACAGTTGTTTCAACTAAGTACCTTTAGTTACTGTAACTCTGTAACTATAGTACATTCAACTCAAAATTTCCATTTCACTCTATTAAAGGGTTCAAGTGTATTGAATGTAGTCTGCTGCACTAACTCAACTAATGCTTCATTATTTAAAAAATTTAAGGCAACGTGTTACCTGAGTTTTTTTAAGTAAACTCTACTTATCTGGGTTTAGAGTGTATATCAGCCGACCGATATATCGGTCTACCCCTAATCCCCTCTCCTTTTTGCTTTCACTTGCTGTTATTTAATGTTTGAATGCATTTTAAAACGTGAATCAAATAGATTTTTCTTTAACAATGTCCTTCCAACCAAAAACCATTATGCTGCACCCAACTATCAAGGACAAAATACAGTAAAGAAAAGTTTGTGTTAGCTAACTTAATTAAACCAAATACTGTTAGCAAATCATGCAGAAAACAAAAACAAACTTTTCCAGTACTTTCTGGATTCAGACAGTGTATACTTCCACCTTACCCCAAACTCTTGTTTTGTGAATGCTATGCAAAGTTATACCAACAAAATTTCTAGGTCAAATGAAAACATTTTGCAGGAGGTATTACATCCGAAGTTTACCAAAGAAACCTTCTTCACAAACCCAGAAGTTGTGGAGTTTCATTTAAAAGTGGAGCGTCTACCTGTCTGTCAGGTCGCAGTAAGGAGGGCATCGTTCCAAATGTCACATCATAGCTGACATGCTGGCAGTCTTTTGAACAAAAGCCCCGACTGTCATCCTACTTTACTTCCTCTCAGAGCATTGCTGAAACCCTCTCTCTGGTTTATTTCTCCTCCATCCTCACCCTCTTTGGCTTTAGCTCCCCCTCCTTCCCCCTCAGTCTTTTTCACTCCCTCTAAAACCCTTATACCATCCTACGGATTTATGAGCTTAAATGCCAGTCTTATGATATCAGTGCCACTCAGATTAGGCGCCTTAAATACGATGTAAATGTAGAAACGTGGGCCAATGAGTGGGCACCGTTCAATCCAATTAGCCATAATGAAGGCTGCCTCAAGGAATCTGAAAAGCAATAATATCCAGTCATTTATTTTGACTTGTTGACTAATGCACTCCAGTTGCATAGCTGAAAATAATCCTTCTTACAAGAATTTCCTTTTATTTATTCTATAGGGCCTACTCACTGGAATATATACTTAGACACTGAAAGCAGCATCCAGAAATTACAGTGAAGGCAGCACTAATGTTAAGCAGAGGCAGGTGTTCAGATGCTGGTTTATCAGCAATTTTGTTGTTTTTCCTCAGCAAAAGGTCAGTAAAAAAGAGAAAAACACAAATGTTAAGTCGTCTTTTAATTTACTGTCATGGTTTCATTAGGAGTTTTGTTCTTTAATGCTTTGTTCTGTTCTGTTCTTACACCTAGTTTGTGTTTTGCGATTACATCCTTTCTGTATATAAGCTCCCAGGTTCTGTCCTTTACTTCCATGCATCCATCCGTTGTCTTCTGCTTTTCCGGGGTCGGGTCGCAGGGGCAGCAGCCTAAGCAGAGAGGTCCAGATTTCCCTCTCCCCAGCCACTTGGGCCAGCTCCTCCGGGGAAATCCCAAGGCGTTCCCTGGCCAGCTGAGAAACATAGTCCCTCCAGCGTGTCCTGGGTCTTCCTTTAGGTCTCCTCCTGGTTGGACGTGTCTGGAAAACCTCAACAGAAAGGTGTCCAGGAGGCATCCTAACCAGATGCCCGAGCCACCTCCACTGGCTCCTCTCGATGTGGAGGAGCAGCGGCTCTACTTTGAGCCCCTCCCAGATGACCGAGCTTCTCACCCTATCTCTAAGGGAGAGCCCAGACACCCTGTGGAGAAAACTAATTTCAGCCGTTTGTATCCGTGATCTCGTTTTTTCGGTCACTACCCAAAGCTCGTGACCATAGATGAACAAAGATCAACTGGTAAATATCTTTACAGACCGGTACAACGCCCGCATCAGTGTGCAGACGCAGCACCGATCCACCTATCGATCTCAGTTTATGTTCTAGATAGGTCTGTAGCACTGACCTTTTTCCCTCTTTATGCCAGGATTATGTGTGTAACATTTGGCCATTGTGGATAGAATCAGTCTGAAGTCTGTTCATTCAGTGCAACAGCCTCACAGACAGCTAATTGAGCTACTTTACAGAACTCATTTTAACTTATTACATACAGGTGTATCAAGGAGGGCTGCATTCCACTCCTGCAGCTTTGCACGTTGGTTGCTAATAATAAGCAGAACTAATAAATGGAATGCAGCCCTCGTTAAAACATCTGCGTTTTCCCTATTTTGCAAGTCAAAATATCTGTCCGTGACACAGGCCTATTGCAATTTGAATACATTTGGGGGATTACTTGCTTGCCTGCTTTTGGGTCCAATTAAACTCTTGTTTTAGATGCCTGTTTTCATTTATTCAGGAAGGACCTGTAAACCAGTCAAAGCCGTTGATATTGGTGCAAAAAAGGATTTTTGGACAAAATATTATTGATTATCTTCCATTTATGACACACTTAAATGATTAAAAACATATTTGTGCTCACACTGACTGCTTTCAGAGACATAGAAGAACTACAAAGGTATTTTATTTGGACCTGTTGCAAATGGGAACATGTTTTACATAAACAGACTAAATCATTGCAAAGTGACGCCTAACTGGTGCACTGGTACCCCTACCTGAGAGTTGGTGGAGTTATGGAGATGTTAAAGGATCACTTGGCAGTTTTGGCCCGTTTTTAGCTAGTGTCCGTTAGTGAAAGCAAAAGTAAAACTTATCTCCTCACTGTGCATTTGTCTCACCTTAACACCTTAATCTAACTGCTGAAATGTCTCCTCAGCCTTTATTAGTGTCTACAGGAGCGGTTCATCACTAAATCAAACAAATGTGTTCATGATCTAAAACATGCAGGAAACGTGCTGGAAGCAGACTGCAGCACCAGGCATGTCAGCTCATTTTTCTAAATCCAAAAGGGACCGGACCGCCACTCTGAAGTTGCAAGTGTGGTATTCTGGCCACAGAGGGCAGTAGGGGTCTGAGTGACATTTCATTAACCCTGTAAAGGGTCATTTTAGCACATGCTGGCTCAAGAAATTGATATGAAAAAGTTGCATAGTATGGCTTTAATAACAAAACTACACTTAAAATTGCTCTAATTTACCTAAAAAATGTAACAAATGTTAATATGTATAATTAACATTAGACAATAAACACGTTCTTTGTATTTAACATTTATAAATACAAGATTTTTACCAACTACAAAAACTTTCCCATCAAATTTGCATTTAACGTTTTATTGTATATAGCAAAAAGGTGTGTGTGTGTGTGTGTGTGTGTCATCCATCAATGGGAGGCCAAATTTTTGGGAAAATCAAATATTCGTGGGCTGCATTGATTTTGGAAGCGCTCACCACACTCTTGTGTGAGCTCAGTCGTCCTGCCAAGTTTGTCTGCTCCGTCTACACACTCTTCCTTTCCAAGCTGAGGAGTCACTTATGCAGGGTAAAAATTGCTCAACGTGTCCATTTCTTTCATGTCTCTGTCTCTCTGGGGATAATATTCAGCCTTACACATGGTGATAAAAGAAGCATTAATATATCTTTTGAACCAGTGCCAAACACTATCCAATCAGTGCATTCTGAAGCCAGGACAATTGTTTAAAGAAGCTAAAAAAAGATATCTAAACCACTATTTGTAAGGTTCCTTCAGTCGATGGCTACCAGGAAACAGGAGAAGACCGGAAGGACAGGAGACTTCTTTTTTCCCTTCAGGCCTCCACTGTAAAGGGTATTTCCTCCAGCTTTCTAAAATAAACACTGAACTGTGCTTGCTTAAATATCTTCTTTAGTCTTAGGAACTATGAGAACAAACCACCAACTCATTCAGACAACTTCAGATGACCCTTATTTCAATAAAAGACCTCATGATCATTAGTTTGAATTCCAGAAAGCACAATGAAGTCTACACGGCTAATTTAAAAGTGTTAATCTTGGGGTGTTGGTCCAATTTAACACTAAGAATAGTTAATTTAACACTAAAAAGAGTTATATAGTTGATATGTAACACTGACATGAGAGTTAAACCCGAGTGTTAAAAAGGAGTGTTTCCTAATCAACTCTGTAGGAGACATTTTGGACAAAATAACTCCTGAAAAGCTAACTCTGAACTCCCACCTTGGCTATAACACCTGCAGAGTTAATTTGCAGACTCCACCCCTTTATTCTAAAAGTTGGGCTAGCATCAAACATCTAATATTATAGAGCACGATTCATTTGCTGCATAAACTTTTTTCTCTTTAATTAAAAAAGCAGGAATAAGTTCAGTGAGATGTGCATTCATGTGTGGGGATTAATAATAGAAACGTGTGTGAGACGTAAACACCCTGAAAGCTGCACAGAACGATAAAAAATGAATTGAGAGAGGAGCTAAACGTGTCCTTTTCCTCTGCCCTTCCATTCCTCCTAATGATTATCTCTGGTTGTCATCTATCCCTCTTCTCTGTGCATCTAAAAGATCATATTCTCTACAGGGTGGTGATATAAACCACAGGGGAAGCTTCTCTTGGTATTAGATTAAAACAGATTCCCGAGACTTTGGGGAGAAAAGACTAAGTATTAATTTAATATTTGAGTTGGTTTTGTATGGTGGGTGTAAATGAACATCTTAATGTGTATTATACTCATTTAGGATGTGGGAATAGAAATAATCTTCCTATTTAGGACATTTAAACAAAATTATTGCTAACAGTTGCTGTCTGTTTGGATTCAGTGTTTTTAGTTTCTTGCACCAAAAACAAAAGCAACATTCATTTTCTTTCAGACTTTGAATTTTCAGCAATAAAGTCTAATTTTAAAGTGCAACCACGCTGCATTTTTACAGAACTGAAAATCCCACCTACTCTTCATCAGACAACCACGGTGTTTTTAAATATCAAAAAAGTTACTCTAATGAAACCTAATGGAAAAATTAACCTTTGAAAATTCAACTCTAAGGTAAAAACCACATAGGTCAAAAAGTGAACACAGGTGTATTTTTCAATTTTAGTCAGAAAATCTTTCTATTTTTTTGCATAAAGGAGGCAGGACTTAAACTGTTATTGGAACCAACCACAGGGGGGCGCTTGTTTTGTTTTACTTTTACATTAAGTTCCTGTTTGTTATTAGCCTAGAAATCTAGACAAACCACAGCAGTAGCAAAATATTTTGTTTCTGCAGCTTGGCCAATACGCTCCATTGTAGCCTCAGCTAAGCTTAGGCTGGGCCAATCACAGTGCCCTATGTTTGCAAAGCTGCAACAACAAACTAAAAAGATGGCTGTGTCTCAGGAACGGCACTCATTTGAAACGGCTTTAGCATCAACTTTGGACGATTTAGACGGGCTTTTTTTTTAGACATGAGCAGATAGAGGTACTTAAGTCTTTTGTTTAAAAAAAAGTCTGGTGTATGGCAAACTGCAGCGATGGGACTTCTGGCGCCTTGAAGGGAGCTGTTCATTCGGGAGCAGTTTACCTCAAAGAGTTGTTCAAAAGAGTAGCTCGTTTGAACGAAGCGACGCGATCTCCATGAGAGCAGGGGGTGGGTGAGGTGTTCCTCTGATCTCCAGTATTGAAAGACAAAATGAACAGTTCCTTATAAGGAGCCATTCAAAAGATTTGGTTCATTGATGAACGTTGCATCACTAGCGGACTGCCCCATTGACTGATTTCTTCAGCGATGAATGCATCACGTTGTTCGTTGCCCTGATTGGTCCTAGTGCTGCCCTGCTGCGTGCAGAGACACCCATAGATTCTGTCCCTATACGACTGAGCTCTGTCTATGGGTCGTAGCTGCACTAATATGAGATGCCTTCAATGCTAGTTTATTATTACAATACATGTTTATGGTCAAACCATGGAAGCTTCATAACTTCTTAACTCAACGTTAGGTGAACGTTAAAGTATGATGGCCCTATTTGACCATTTTAACTATTTCCTTTATTTGATTTTGTTTGGGTTCATCTCTTTGAATGACATATGGACTGCATCTGACTTCATTTCATTTAAGATTTTACTTTGTTTATTTACTTATTTTGTTTGAAAAAAAACATTTAGTATACATCTGTTATTGATTCAGTGACTCGATGCAATCTGCTGGGTTTTCCTACATAGGAAACTTTTAACTAACATAATAAACTGAACTCAATGCACTGATATGTAGGTCCAATTGGAACGTTTACTTTGTGAAGTCCCTTGAGACGACTCGTTTTTGTGATTTCTGAATTATTTAAAATCTATTGTAATAATTTTGTGAAGCTGACTTTTTTCTGCTTGTATTTTCACTTTCAAGGCAATTTTCCTCTTTTTTTACTGGAGAACAGAATACAAATGACTTTCAACAGTGAAGAATAAGTACTGCAACATACATAAATCTCTTTTTCTTTGCTTCAGTGATGAATCAAAGGAAAAGCCTCCATCCAGGTAAGGTCAGGTGAGGAGATGCAAATCCCCTCTGCACAAGTTTGGACCTCTGTGTAAGACAAGCTCTGTGCAAGCAGCATCAAACCACCAAACAAGGAGATATGTTCAGAGAGAAAGATACTCCATCTCTCCAGTAACATTCAAGAGAATCAATCCCATGATACACTGAAGCTCTTCTGGAAGGAAAAGCTTTCTCATCACTTTGCTGGAGCACTTCTTGTAGTTTTATTTTCTTTTGTCACCTTTATGTTCGGCATTTTTAAAGCGCGAGTGACCAGCAGCCTGAATAAAAAATGGAGATGTGTTGATACACGTGAGTCTGCTGAAATCCTCCCCTCTGGCTCTCCCCTGTGTGCACCACAAACAACCTAATCTGATTTTAATACACCGTGGTGTCAACAGATGCTGGAGGCAGAGTGAGCTAAACTCTGTGAGGACAGATCAGATCAATTACCTGATCCACGGACAACCAGCAGAAGCTACTCTTTTGCTGCCCGTGAATAAGCTGAACAGATTCCCTCTAAATCGGAGTCGCTATGACCTTTGATTAACTGCATCATTACTATGTGCTACAAGAAAAGATGTCAGTATCCTTCAGAGGGTCGGTACTCTTACAACAAATAAAAATATGCATAAAGTATCTTTAAACCAGAGCCACATTGCACATTTTACGGACGTCCTAGACAAATCTCTCGTCTACGACAGCTTATTGAACATTCCCAGGACCAAATTCAGTCTCTAAGAAAATGTATGACTCTAGTCTGCAATCGACCAATGAAAACACACGCAGAGAGTGACGCAACAAACTAGGGATGAGAACAATGTGAGAGTAGCATTAGCAACATTAGCAACAATGGAGACAACACACAAGAACACGTAGACCACCCTTTTATGGAGTTCGGTTCATAGTCTAATAAAATAAATGTTAACGGAGGCGCTTTTTTCTCTTTCCATCGTTGTCATGGATACCTGTTGGTTTTTAGTGACGTATGGCAAGTAAGCTCGTGACGTTAGCATGTCCTGCTAGAGCAAGACATCATGCAGTTTGGCGAACTGAAATCTTTGGCCGTGTGGTTTGCCACCTCTCTAGAGTCCTTGCAGCGTGACATAAAGCAGTCGAAAAACACACAGTGTACCGGGCTTTAGTGAGTGACCTCTTGTTTTCTCCAGATGTTGCTTTTTCATCACGCTCTGCAGAAGCATAAATGAGGGATTTATCCTCAGTTCAGGTATACATCCTGCAAATACTATAAAACCCTTTTCACAAAACAGTCCCACTATCATCATTTAATTCAAGATTGGAGAATCTTCATATGAAAGTTTCAAAACTGAGACGCCATACTGAAAATATCAACATGTCCACTAAGCAGCTGTGGTTGTTTACAAGTATTCATCTATGTATGAGGGTCTGTGTGTGTGTGTGTGTGTGTGTGTGTGTGTGTGTGTGTGTGTGTGTGTGTGTGTGTGTGTGTGTGCGTGCATGCATGGGTGTGTGTGTACCTCAAAGGGAGCCTTGTGGGAGCCAAAACCAAAGAGAACCACTGATGGGAAATAACTAAATCATGCAGCTCACAGATGTTTGTTAAATACCACGAAGACACCAAAGAGATGGATCCCATAACTGTCAGCCTGGATATGATGTCTGACATTCTCCCTGCTCAGCAGGTAGCATGTATAGGACTAAACGTGAAACTAAACCCAATGTTTACTTAATGTCAGCCTGCAAGCAGCACTATTAAATGTTAAAAGACAACAGCAGGATGTTGCGCTATTCAGAAATATTATTGACATTTTCATAGTGAAGATGCAACACATACTCCAGGAAGGTGTTTTATAATTAGAGTTAACGAGCAGGAGGTGGAACTGTTCCTGGTTTATCTCAGCTGAGGCCGCTGCCTCTTCACGAGCATCGACTCTGAGCTCCTGACTCAGCGTTTTATCCTGGAAGTCACCTGAGGACAGTGGAAATGAACATCACCTGTTCTTAAGTCAGACGCTCTAATGAAACACTATTTAGTGGCCCGACTGAGCCAAAAAAAGACCAGCAGAAGACAACGACTGTGTTCTTAAGTGACACTTACTTCCTATTAAACGCCATTAGCGATGTACTTTAAATAAACACAGCTCCTGGAATAAGGACTAAGTAACTTCTTTACTAATGTCTGCAAGAAGGCATTTGTCATTGTTTAAACCCGTGAAAAAGACCAGGGGGTCAAATTCTCAGGAGGTGGATGGGTGCCAAGAGCTAGTCTTAAATTGTTTTTGGTTCTTAAGTGAGTACAAGCAAAACAAAGATTAAGAAGTAGACTAAGCAGATTACACAATCGCACCCTCAGTCAGTCCCAGATATCAGTGAGGAATTATCTCTTACAGTTTTATAATCAGTTATGTACATTTTTTTATACATAGGGTATAGATTTGTAGCTATTATCTTTTGATCGTCTTATTACATTTAAAACGTTTTGTATTTAATAACCCATCTATCTCTCTGTAGAATGTGTAAAATGTCTAATTACGACACGTTTGTAATTAAATTTTAATGTTTTTCTCATGGGTTTCTGTGAAATTCAGAAACACAAGTTCAAGGTGCTTGATGAAGAATGCCAAGATAGCTCATTTGACAACCAGATTTAAAGTTTTATTTATTTATTTTTTCATAAAAAAAGTTATATAACTCTTTTCAGACTGAAATCAGTTTGCTATCTATCTGGTGGCATCAGATCAACCAAAACAAAGCCGCTGAATTAAAATTGTGCATAATAAATATCAGTGTGTTGTCTAAATGAGCAGTTCTAATGGCAACAATCTGTAATATGGCTTTAAAGGAATAGCTGACCTATAAATTGCATATCATTAAAGAAGTCCTTCACATATTTTTAATACATCTGCAGTGGTCTCTAGTAGAAATGAATGCCTTTTAAGTTGTACTCGGGGTAAAAAAAGCTCCGGTGTGTGTTTCAGCACTGAGAATTCAGCCAGAGGAGAAAGTAGCTTCAGACGACAGGATTTGGAGTCTTATTTCCTGATATTTGGACATCTCACCTCTGATTGGCTAACAGCAATGGGACTCTACCACTGATTCCATTTGTTTTGATTGATGTTTTGTCTCCATAAATAACACAAGCCTGAAGGAGTTCTGCCGTGTTGTGGAGTTGCTAATGCTAACAGTTAGCTTCTACTAGACGAGATGTCCTCTGCTGTTTCCTGGACGCTAAACCAACAAGTCATGAGAATGATTTCATGTTTGTTAAACCTTTCTTCAAGTCAACATGAATAAAATTTATGAACACTGTTGACAAACTGGTTAGTTCTTACTGTAAAAGCTTAAAGAATGTAAACATCTGCTTATTCTCTTAAACTGTACAAGATGTGCCATTTCTTTCATGTCAAACTTAAAGGGTGAGTCACACCATGGGCGGAGTCTTACTTCAGCCACACTTCCTGTTGGAAAAATGCACCTAAAGGAGGCGTCGCCTGGCGGACCGATGAGCACCCCTCAACCCCCCGCACACTCTCGGAGTTTCTCAGTTGGAAAAACGAGTCGTTAACAAGTGCTCGCACAATCGCACGCGCACACGAGCACACACGCACAGCAGACTTACCGCTCAGGAGAAAAGCAGACACAAAAACTGCAGCAGGCTGGAGGATTTCTTGTCCACCGCGATCACAAGAAGAAAGGGGGGAGGAGGACATTTTTTTGGAGGCGAGCAGCTCCGAGCCGTAGCGTTTCATATCGGCAGGTGTGTGGCCGAGACTCAGCTGGAGTCCAGTGCAGCCATGTAGTACAGTACAGACAATGTCACCTTGTACAGCTTAGCCATCATGATTCTAAATCAGTGTGGAGCAGAGTTTTAACCTGAAGATGGAGATATAATTACAGTTTTGGGCTGAAATATAAAATTTTAAGTAAGTTGCACTAAACTGCCAAACTAATGACTACACGTGTCTACAACACTATTAGACACTCATCTATAAAAGGTTATCAGCAAACAAAAGTTGATTTAGGTGCTACTCGCTCTTTGACTTTCTTGTAAATTTATGTTGTCGAATTTGTAAATATAGATTTTCTTATATCCTCTCTGGGGTCATTAGCTGTTCATGTTTTCTTTAGCCCTACACTTTAACGAAGCACAGAGATGCACTCAAATCATTTAGCGCTCCATTTATATAAAACCAGGTCTGAGTTTCAAGGGTGATCTAAAATAAATGCTTCCTTAAATGTACTTGGAACTAATCATGCACAAACACACCTAAACGTACTCATCCATAAATGATGGGATTGAAACACTTAGAGAGTTATGGTTTCTGGCCAAGAGAAAATAGAGAAAATGCAGAAAGCTCACAGAGGCAAATTCCTTACATTGGTGAGAACTGGATTTGCCAGATTGTGCCACTGTTGTCTCACAGTCTGCAGATCAGTAGGTGTATCAACATAAAAATAAACACACATGCTCTCTTATTGTCGTTTTATTCTCTTGGCTCTGGTGTTACTTATCGGAACTTCCATCTGCTAGCTGTGTTAAAGATCCTGCAACAGCCTGACATCGTTTCCTCTGTGAACAACGCTGCACACTCATGTCATGCACTTCGAACTAGGGGGCAAACAATCAGAGGTGTTTTAAGAGGTGATGAGAGACAAACCATGTAACTGTGAGAAGACAGCAAGTATCTGTTATAAATTTGTTTTAATCTTCCCAGTATACACAAGCAGCACTTTCACACCAGTATAAAGGTGGAACGAGGTTCCAGTGTGAAACAAAGGTGAAGCGAGTTTGTGAAGTTCGAGGATGACGCCGTTATAAACCTTTATATTGCTTAAATTTTGCATTACATGGCTCTTTATATTGAGCTTCATGATCATTTTGCTGTAGAAATTAGCGACAGAGCTAAATACCTGCAGCACCTTTGATTCAGCAGTTTTCTGACAGAATACCAAAATAATGCAAAACTGTATAGGGGAAGCCTTATTTTTATAACGGTATAATTTTCACCAAGATCCTTGTTATTCTATTGAAGGAGATATATTATAACGCTTTTTATGTTATAATAGTTCTATGGTCGATCCATAACATGCTTATGAAGTTCTTTGCACTAAATCCCTCTCACATAAAGCGATTCCAGTAGTTTTATTCATGACATTTTCGGTACCTTCCAGATGAGCTGTTTCAGGGCTCTGTCACTTTAAGAACATAAGCTGTTGCTGGCCACGCCCACCCATCCCCGCTCAGGTTGCTATGAGCTGAGAAGCTCTGATATCAGGGAGGGGCTCAGAGAAAAGCCGCTGCTCTTCCAGCAGCAGCCTTTTCCTCCAGGTAGGAGGTGGGCTTAGTCTAATTTCCCTGTTTGTGACATCACAATCAGGGACTTTTTCAAACAGCTTGTTTTATGCACAGAAAAGAAAACACTGACAGAAAATGGATGGACAAATTTATGTCACATTTGGAGTGTTGAGGCAGTAGAGACCTAAATGGCAACACAAAAGGATGCAAAGGGTCAGTTTTGCATAATATGTCCCCTTTAAATGAGCCAGGCCTCTCCAGGAAATCTATTACTAACACACGGTTAGGTGCAGACTCTGCGCTTCACAAAAAATGTGTCAAGTTCTATCAACCACTTATTGAAATTAGATTTTTAAAAAATGAATAACCACCACTAGCTGCTATTCTTTAACCAAAAATCTATTTCCTTGATTGTTTGCCTGATGCAGGCCAATAATTTAATGATTCTGAAACGTAATTGTCCCAATCACAGGATGTGTTTTTGATGTGGTTGTTTCAGGAAATCAGATGTTTATCATAAGGTTAAATCTGCCACCAGCTGAAGCGCATTAATCACCGCTGAGCAGTTTCAAAGCCTCCTTTGTCTGCTTAGCTAAAGCCAGATGGTGACTTTATTTTTTATAAATCTGGTGTAAATATAATCAGATATTTACATAAGTCACAACCACAGATAAAGAGGAATTAAATAATGCATCTTTATTGTGAGAATATTTTAAGGTTTACTAGAGGGAGTTAAAAGACATTTATGATTTTGTTGAGCCTCATAAACTTCAGCAACTTTATTTTGCCTCAGAGATTAAATCGTGAGTTGATGTGACCTGAGATTTTCCACAAGTTTGATCCCAACAAAGCAGACAGATTCTCTGTCATCCAGGACAAGATGAATCCTAATACTGTTATTTTTAAGCTCATATTCACTCATAATCTGCTGTGGTCTCCAGTATGAATGAATGCCTTGTGAGTCATTCTCTGTGGAAAAAGCTCTGGCGCTCCTGTTTTAGGAAGTAGAAATTAGCGAGGAGCAGAAACCAGCAGGATTTAGAGTCTTATGATATTCTGACATCTCGCCTCTGATTGGCTAACAGCAACGTGACTCTACCACTGACTCCGTCTGCTTTGCAACGTTGATGTCGTATCTTCACAAACAACACAAGCCTGAAGGAGTTCTGTAGTGTTGTGGAGTTGCTAATGCTAACGGTTAGCTTCTACTAGCCGAGACGTGCTCTGCTCTTTCCTGGTTGCTAAAACAACAACAGCCTTCCCCGTCACGAGCCAAGATGGGTGAGTCCATGAATGCAAATTTTCAGTGTGATGTAGATCTGAGGAGCTTTTCTAATCCCAGTGTTTTCCCGTCTATTTTCTATTGGTCTTTAAGGACAACTGAACCTCTTCACTTGATATTACAGCTGTTTAGGCCAAATAGCCAAATTAGTAATATATGCACTCTTACACTGTATGACTAGATCTTGTATGATCTGTTAGCACCAAGTATGTGTTGTGAATGTCTTCAAGTTCCCAACATGTCCGATTGCAGCTCAGTATCTGTGAAACTGATTGAATTGGAGCCATTTTTGTGCTCACTAATGTCAACTGGCTGTGGTGATATCTTGAATTGGGTTGACCTCAAAAGGTAATCAGTGCAACGATTACGTCTGAGACTTGCAACCAAAGTCATCCTGTGGTCCATGAGGAAATTTGGTAATAAACACAAAGTCACACAATGTAAACAAAATGTGTGCTGAAGAAAATTGTATAAAAGAAAAAAAGACAAAAAAAAAAACCTAGAAAAAAAAATCTAATACAGATGGTGACCATTATCATGAGCTGATAAATCTAATCTGTACCAGATTCTGATTCTTCTTGGGAATAAAAAGAGAAAAATCAGTTGTGGCTCAAGATTTTAGAACAGTTTTGTTTTTATATTGATTTCTACATTTTAATCATCACTCATACTAAATAAAATGAATAAACCTGACATTAGTGTTCTATTAAATCACTGCCCATGAGACCCACAATGTCAAATAAACATAATCTTACTTTTCAAATAAAGCATTTTGTTATAATTGAATACTACGTCAATTTAAGTCACAAAAATTCAATTAGATCACAGTTTTTTTAAGTCGGTGTGGCTAATTCACTGAAAACCTGACAGAGTTTTCTAACTAAAACACAAATAAACACATCAGAACAACATGTCATGAAGCAGTGATGCAAAACCAGAAGCCAGTCTGAAAGAATCAAGGCATGAATGTGCATTTTCCATAACCCTAGAATTAAGGACTAACGTCGAATCAGCTTATTTTCTTTGCTCAAAGGTCCAGCAGCTGTGCGTGGTCAGAAAGTTCCTGTTTAAAATCCAAAAGAGACTTTCTTCTGCACAGATGAGAGTCAAACAGGCAGCTGTAGCCAAGTCAGAGGAGAGCAGGCCAAACAAAAAGCAGACACTGAACAGAAACGTCTCTCCGCGTCAGCGACGGTACGCTGAACTCCACCGAGAGAAACGTCAGATTTCCCACTTGGAGCTGTGAACGTTACAGAGTTAATGCTAACAAAACAGCTGAGTATTTTTTTCAGACACTGATTCTCTTTAAATACATCGAGGTTATTCACACTAAATGATACCGCCACTGTCTTTCTAAATTAACAGAATTCCAGTTTGTAAGACAATTGATTTAAATCTAGAACAAGCTGATAAATCTGTGTGTGTGTGTGTGTGTGTGTGTGTGTGTGTGTGTAATTCAATATATTTGTAATGTAAAAATGTAGGAGACCTCAGGAAGAGTAGCTCCTGCACTAAGGTGGGAGCTAACGGGGTTCTCAGTAATAAAAAATTAAATAAATAAATATTTCCTAGATGATTTAAATTTCCTGTAAAGATGCAAATTAGGCTTTAATGAAAAAAGAATATGGCTCTTTTAGGACGTTTTACCTGATACTAATATTTTAAAGGTTGAGTTTGAGGCTTTTTTCTTTCACTGGACAATCATAGAGCCACGGTGGCCAATCAGGCAGATTTATACGACAAAATAGTAAAGTTCAGTTATTATTATATTCTGTTGTCATTGAGCAGCATGTGGGAAACATGTGAGATCAAGCTGGCTAATAAAGTCAATAAACACCTACAACCTTAATGTAAACAAAGTCCAGAGGACAGCTTAAGGGTCAGGGTTCATGATTCTCATAACTCCAGAGGAGAAGATGTTCCTCAGCCTTGGTGTCCAGGCTTTGAGGCTTCTGATCCTTCTGCCTGAAGNAAAGCTGGATAAATGTGGTCCATCACTACACAGCAGCACATTCAGCATGCTCAAAATAACACTGTCAGAGTTTAGTTCAACACTTTTAAAGTGTCTATATGGGTCCACACCAGTAAGAGTTGATTTAACTCTTTTTGAAGAGTTGGTTCTTTAACTCTGATTTAGTGTCAAAAACCAACTCTTTTGGAGTTGACAATTTAACACTGGTGTTAGAGTTGATATATTAACTCTTAACACTAATTTCAGTGTTACATATCAGCTATATTTATTTATTTACTCATATTTTACAAGGATAAAGCCTCTTGACATGGAACGTCTCGTTTTCAAGAGGGTCCTTGATCAAAAACAACATAAGAATTGAAAGATAACAAGACAGCAGGTAACTATAAAAAAATAAACTAATAAAATAAATAAATTAATTAAATAAAAATAATAATAAAAATAATTTATCTATCACAGTCCAAAACAAAACAAAACAAATCTCGTTTTAGTGTTAAATTAACTATTCTTAGTGTTAAATTGGACCAACACCCCAAAAATTAACACTTTTAAATTTGCTGTGTATTTTCTGCATCTGCTGGTTTAAATATTGTTTAGAGAAAGACAGTTATGCTGTTTATAAAGATGAGCAAAACTGGTGATAAAAGGCGACAGCAATGCTTTCTCATGCATCTAACACCTAAAAAACACATTTAGTCTTTGTTAGCTTCACTGCTAACTCTGGATCAAACTTAAACTGGTGTCTCGGTGTCCAGGGTGTGGCAGCTGAGACGGACTCCAGCTTCTCACGACCCTGAGCTAAATAAGAAGTGGGTTTTGACAAGAACAGAATGAAACGACAAGGATCTGAATGACAAGACACAACCCCAGGTGAGGGCGGGAAGAGGTTTTGTGTTTTCTTTGAGTTCGTGTGTAACTTGAACACTGACCTTTAGCTGTCCCTTTTCTTTTTAGTTTAACCAAACTACTAAACTGGTGATCATATTGCACTGCCTGACAAACATGTTCACCCATTTATGAGTCGCAAGAGTTTCAGCTTCTTCTTGTTGTTTCTGGATGCTGCAGGCTACGTACATGATCAGTGTCCTCCGGAAGAGCCGAATCCTGAATAAGAGACACTCTGTGGGGTTGGTGTTTTATGGACCGCTTGACAAAGAACAAACACAAGTCACTCAGTGTTCTTCTCCTTGAGCAGAGCAAAAGATACCAAGTCAACATGCATGTTTTTGGAAATGAAAAACAGATATGAAAAGATTTTTAGGTGTTTCTGCAACATTAATACTGGGATGCACGATATATCTGCATAAATATCAGTATCGGCCGATGTTAGTCGTTTTTTTTAACATATTGTATCGGTCTGATAAGTAAACAACAGATGTTTTTTTCCATCTAATTATGTTTGTGTATTTGTTTCGGGAGAAGGGAGTTGTCATGCAGTAATTATTTAGTAATATGACAGCGATAGTAATAATCTCAAAAACGCAAGTGTTTTTGTGGATTGATAATGATATGTTATATATATATATAATTTTTTAATCAGTATAATATCTATAAATAGCAGTTATGAGCCACAACAGCCATTTTAATATCAGAAATTAGTATCAGCCCACATTTTCATATCAGTGCATCTCTAATTAATACCAAGGGGCTAACTCTGCCTGCCAAAACTGAAGCCAACGTAGAAGTGACTGAATTGCAGTTCCCCCATCATCCACTAGGGGCTGGCTCCAGAAAGGAGCAAGTTCTGATTGACTCCCATGTTAAAAATGCCAACTTCACAGCAGAAATAAACATGTTTACAGCCTGGTTCAAAATAACATTTTAGGTTAAATAGGTCAAGTTTACTGTCATGACAACTCTGAGGGAGGGGTTGTAACTCATCTGTTTAGATGCAATTAAAGCTTGAAAATATAAATAATGAGGGGGATGTCCTTTTGGTTGACATGTGTTTGATGTGCCATCAGTGTTAGCGCTAGCGGCTTGCCCTACTGCTTGCTCCAGGGAAGGCCTCAGCCTCGACCTCTTTGTTAAAGGTGTTACAGCCTAGAAGGCAGAGGGTAGCAGATTCACTCAGCCGCTGTTTTCTGGCTAAAAGCACCTACCATCCTCTGTTAGCTTAGGTTAGCTTGTAGCTAAATCGGCTAAGAGTTTGATGTGTGTCAATCCTCTGCCCTCAGCCTCACAGCCCCGCTCTCAGGCTGGGCTGGGCTTCAAGTCAGCTCTTCGGGAATCTACGGGTGATGGCATGAAGGGTTTGCTCATTATATAAACAGTCATTGATTAATACCCACAGGCAGAGAAAATCAATATTCTACCCTGGTTTAGAGACACTTGACAAAATGGGTTTTGGTCACTTCTTTGAAAATGTTATTCTTACAATTTATTTAATCTGTTAACAATTAATCTGTGTTACAAATGATTCTCAGAGACTAAAAAATGAAGTTATAAATCAAAATCGGTGAAACCGACTGTTGTGTAGACACTGTTTTCAAAGCTGGATAAGCTGTGGTGGCCATCTTGAATCAGATCAATGCCAACAATTAATCACGTGTCAACGTAAATCCAACAAAGACATACGGGAAGTTTCATAAAATTATGTCCAGTGGTTCCTGAGATATCTTTGCTAAAAGGCAGAGTTTCAATCAAATATCAGTTACGCAGTATGTGACTGTAACGATTTCTTAGCTCAGATCCTATACAATTAGGATCATCACTACTTGGCCATCCTAGATCAGCTCAACTTTTGTCCAGTGGCTCTTCAGAGAGTTTGCAAACAAAATAATTAAAATGATTAATTAAGAAAGAACAAAGGTTTTTTAACTGTAAAAGCATGAGAGACCTCTAATGATACCCTGCTCCACACACACACACACACACACACACACACACACACACACACACACACACACACGTATTTTGCAACCAAAACACAAACACACACAGCTCACTGTGTTTGAGCCAACTATGCATGACCTACTTTGAGAACCTTTCAAGCTAAACAGTTAGCACTGTTTGTGAACCATCGTCCTCTATATTATCCTTTAAACGGATGAACTGAGAGGACAAACAGCAGGTTTAGTTGTAATTACTCGGTGTGAGCACTTAGGTGGGCTCCTATGAAACGTGAGTGATAAAAGAAGAATGCCTTGTTTGCTCAGTCAAGTGTAACGGGAAGAATTCCCACCTTGACTAACTCACTCTGTATTACGCAGAAGGAGTGAGTCAGGCTGAGGATTCTCCAGAATTTAAAACAAATATAAATAATTGTTTTTAATTTAAGCATTTATCCAATAAATCAAACACACCATGACAAGTGTTTTTTTTTTTTTTGCAAATGCAGTGGACTCCTCTGTTTAGCCATCGGCTGCTTTTATGCAGCTGATAAAACCTCATGAATCACACGACTCAGGGGAGCCTTAAACTTTCTATTGAGAACTCTTCAAGACTTCCTGTGCGATAAGGAGACAAAAGGCTGCCATTCAGCAACAGATAACCAGTCT
>SSNS01000305.1:386015-419529 GCA_006937985.1 Aphyosemion australe | reverse complement strand
GCAGCCTGTTATTAAAAATTAGGACATTCATCAACGAACAGAAGCACGACCTCAGCTTTGTTGCAGGTCTGGTATTTAGTTTCTGCCTCCTTTATGCAGTTTTGTTATTAACCTGAGCAACACACGAAAATGTCAGCAGAAGGTAACGGAGAGAAGCTCCGGCCGGTCTCGGTGGAAAATCTCGCTCCCCGTCACCAGACTGTGTGTCAAGGAGAAGTTCATACGAGGACAAGACAAGCATTAAAGTCTCAGGAGCTTTGCACAGCAAGAACCACACTTTTACTGGAGTGTTAAGTTTGGCCCACGAGTGTGTGTTGCTCCTGTTCTTGGCAGCAGCGTTGTGAATGTGTGTGTGTGTGCGTGTGTGTGTGTGTTGGGGGAGTAAGACGGCTTCTTTCATCTTTTATGTGCAACAAAAGCATCCGATCGCCGCGCCACACAGCATCGTCTTGGCAAGTGAAGAATAACTAATTACAACAGCAGCTCCTTTGCTTTCATGGCATATGGTAATAAAGATGTTCTTCATAAAGCTGGAGCTTAAACCTGACTTTCATGTGCCCTCAAGATACATACTGAGAACTTTATTTTGTCTTTACATTTATTAAGGTTTTAGTAAAAGGACATTTTGGCTAAATCAAACTTTTAGCTGCAGCTCACATTCAGCAGAAGTTCCTAAATGAATTCAACAAGTCTATATCTGCATTTAGAATACAATTTTGTATGTATTTACTGCACTAAACAATATATAATAAAATACTGAGATGGTACTTTTTTGAAAATAAAAGCTCAGTTAGATGTGATGTTAAATGAATCTACTCCGTGCTGTATAATATATACCTTGACATGTTTTTAACCTCAAATAGATACAAAAATTATCGGGGAAGAGTATTTGAGAAGGTACTTGATAGTTTTTACCTGATTTAATTATTTTTAATTTTATTCTGATAAATAGAAATTCTGTGAAATAATCTCTAATGTGCAGTTTCACAAACTATTACCAAATGACTGGAAATAAGCTACTTGTCTACATGGAGGGGGAGGGACTTAAACATATACTGCAGCCAGCCACTAGGGTCATTTTGTTCTGGCTTCAACTTTCACACATTTGTCATTATTATGGTAAATATTTATATAGCGCCTTCTAGAGTCCTACACCCCCCCAAGGCGCTTTACAGTCATTCACCCATTCACACACACTCTGGTGGTAACAACAATGTAGTCACAGCTGCCCTAGTGCACACACAGTGTGGCTACATGCATGTATAAATTGAGCTATGGCAATAATTGAGCCAATGCATTCACCAGACTGAGGGCCAACATCTACATGTCTGTTAGAAATGGAATGAATGAATGAAGTGCGTTCAACTCCATGACGTTCGTGTTGGCATACTTCCAGTTAGCCTATAGCAACACAAATAGCAAACAAACGCCGGTGGGTGAAAAAGCAGGATACGTACAATGGCCGAAGAAATTGATGACAACAATGCTGCAGCACAGTACATTTGTTATATACTGAACCATTTGACTGTGTTATGTGTCAGATTCATGCAGAGTCTTGCAGCGATGATATTATCAGAAGACCGGTCACTTCCAGAGGAGGGAATGCCAAGGCCGGACATAGCTTGACTAAGCTGGGATGTTGGGTACCTTTAGTCCAGTTTGGTTCTACTTCAGGAGTTTACATGCTTTTTAAAAGTTCAGCTTCAGTCGGACTAAGGCAATAATTTGGTTTTCTGACACCGCATGTAAACGCACTAACTGACAGAAGTGAGGCTGCCGTACACTGGCGCCATCAGTCCCTCTGACCACTACCAGCGTTGTGTGTGTTGATGGTGCCAACTCTATTTGTTAGGACCCATTCTTACATTTTACTCAGATGCTGACTCACTTTTCACTGCGACTATGTAAGGTTTGCCACAGAGCCCTAAAACAACTTTAAACTGTAAATTTGGGAACTGAAACAGTTTGGTACATTTTTCTAATCAGATTTTTATTGTCAGATTCAGATTCATAAATCTCATTTGTTAACATGAACAGATTATGTGTTTAGTTCTTCTGCTTCCAAATCCATATTTGGAAGAACAGATTTTTGGAAGCAAACCCTTCATGTAATCACCTCTTAAAGCTACGGCATTACATTTTACCAAATAAAGTTTATCCAACAAATCCTAACATAAAAGCATAACTGTTTAAATATTTTGTCAGGGATCAGTCGGACCCTAAGTGCCTTTTATGAGCAAAATAATGCAATGGACAGGTAAAACAAGGTGTATAGCAAGACATAATTATTAGCTGAGGTGATTCTAAAAAAATGTATCTGAACAAGTCAGTGTCTTTTTGACATAGGGGCAGATTCTCACACTGATTCAGTTATTGGTAGTAGATCAATAACATCTCATCAAGCCTTTTATGTATTGAAAATGGTTCAAGACTTTGATTAAGCTTCCTATAATAAAACTCTGATACGAGTCTGCAGCTATTGAGACTATGAACTCCATCAATCACTATGATGAAACTGAAGATATCCACAATATCAACTGATGTTTATTTCTTGGTCTGCAGGAAACGATGACAAAAGGAAATGGCTTTCACATGAGTCTATAAATCTATTAGGCTGTTATTAATGAATGAAAATATAAAGCTACTTCTTTGAAGCAGCAATATGAGACTCAAAACAAGCTCAACAACAACGTTTTAAGCCTGGGTAGCTGTTGACAGTTGGACTAACTCTCACTACTGATGACTCCTTCCACACCACCCACACCCGTCCACAATGGGCTACCCTGAAGACAGAAGTGAACAGTTCTACTGAAGGCTTTATGTAATAGGAATGTTGTGTGTGTGTGTGTGCGTGTGTGTGTGTGTGTGTGTGTGTGTGTGTGTGTGTGTGTGTGTGTGTAGGCATGCTTGTTTGAAATGTTGGCAGAATTTCTTATGAACCAATGGACAGACTTTCATGAAAGCCCAAAGATCTTCACTGGATGTAAATTGAAAGCGGATTAAATTTGAGATAGCCACCAAAGCTAACGTACATTAGCAAACGCAAACCTTTTACGGATATTATGTTCAGATTTGATAGTGTAGTTTGTAACAATCATCTCCAACAAACACTGAAAGACCAACAAATTTCGCAAATTCTTTGTTTCAGAATGTGCCTTTAAAGCTACAATGGCAAATCTGCAAAACAAGCTAGCTTAAAACATTTTTTCATGCCTCTTAATCTTCTAACATAAAAAAATAATGAAGTGGTTCTCTTGCATTTGTCTAAAAACCTCAGCCAATAACACGGCTCGGTCCGAAACCAACAATTGGACCACCCGGTTGTCGGACTCACTGAACCACCGCACTTCCACATTTACGTGGGTCCTCTACTCATGCGCTTATGCATTTTGCAACTTAACACCACTGGTGTGAGAGGTTCTCCACTCAATAATGTCAGAGAAGGAGAAACAGCCGGCTGCTACCACTTCAACTTTAGGACAAACTAGAGTCCCAAAAAGAAGAACATCATTTGAAGTCACGGACAACAAAAGACGTTTGGACCTAGAAAACGGCGACTGGTGTTTAGCGCTATCTCGTTTACTGTTGCAATGTGCCCTGTATCAGGGGGACACTGGCCTAGGGACGATACCTGACAGGAGGGGTGAGACTTCCGTGACATTGTTTGTTTAAAAGCTAGCTTGTTTTGCAGATTTGCTATCGCAGCTTTAACTGTCACAGTCAACATATTGTTCTTTTAGTAAAACCTCTCATGAACCACTGGATAAATTTTAATAAACTACCAGAAAGTAATCATTGATTGTACATCTACAACTGATTACCATTTAAAGTCAATCTGATTAAAGATGGCCGTCACAGCTAATGAACTTTGACGAGCACAGAAATATCGGGAACACAGTTTACTTTTCAGACATTCAACTGAAACATTCAAGACAAAATCTGAGTGCTAACAAATTGCACAACATCTACTGTGATATTGCGGTGAATGTTGTTTCAAGACTTAAAGTAGAAATCTGGAGTCTTTTCTCAGAGGGCACTATTTAGAAAAGGGGTCACAAACTCTGGTCCTTGAGGACCACCATCCTGCACATGTTACCTGTTTCTTTGCTCCCACACACCTGATTGAAATGAATGAGTAATTAAGAGGCCTGTGCAGAGTTAAACGTGGTAAAGAGAGGATTAAATTAATCCATTCGAGTGTGGCAGAGCAGGAAACACAGAAAACTAGCAGGATGGAAGCCCTCAAGGACTGGAGTTGGTGACATCTGATTTTGAGACAGAAAAAATGTTCTGTACCATAAGCCCCTCTCTCTACTTCCATCATTACGGCTGGAAGCAACGCCTCTCTTTTGTGAATACACACCTCTAGCTGGCCTAACGTGTTGTTTTATAGTTATTATTTTCACATTATTCTGGGGTTGGCTGTGGCTGAGCGAGGAGAGCGGTTGTCCTCTGATCTGAAGGTGTTAAGTGGATCACCAGGCCCCGCAGTAGGCAACGTGTCGAAGCGTCCTTGGGAAAGATACTAAACCCTAAATTTTCTCTTTATCTGCTCTTTATGGATGGGTCAAATGCAAAGAACAATTTCTCCAAGGGGATCAATGAAGTATTAAAAAAATATTCTGTTTATTCATATATATATTTTAAAGACTTACTTGTCCATAAGAAATGTTGCAAATCTTCCGCACATGCTGTCACTGACATCTGTACGTTAGAGGATGTGGAATGCTATTGGATAATGATGAGCAGCACTCAATTCAAATTGCATGAACCTCTATGGGACAGGACTACATTACATCACAGTACACGGTAAGACTGTCTTTTGCAGATTTCTAAAAAATCATACATAAACTGAAAAGGGGAAAACTCCAGATTGCTGCTTTAACCAACACGACTATCCTCCATCAATACTAAACAAAAGATGATGTCAGTGTTAAATTCTGACATGAACGGTTAATGTGAATTCCTTCAAGGAATGCTTTTAATTCTGAATTATTCAATGCACATACTGATCCGTTTTGTTTCCTGCGATACATCTAGAAGCAGACTTTCTATTTTCCATACAAAGTTTTAATCTTACAGCTACTAGTGGAACATAAGGGCCTTAGTTCCTCTTGAAAATGACTGTAAAAGTCTGCTAACTGAGCACTTGGCAGCATCCATCCTCCATAAACTCAGTCCCATTGCCTTTATTACATAAAAATTGCTTTTGCCCTCCAAGATGCATCAATTTTGCAAGCGCAAAATACAGCAGAGAGATGATTATTTCATTTATAAATGCAATTTGCTAACAAATACTTCTAATCAGTTATCAGGTGACTTTAATGTAAAGAGTGAACGTAGTATCAACTTAAAACTTTAAGTTCAGAAGTGTAACAAAAAGCAAACACAACAAAAAAAGTCAACCTATCACTTCAAGTTTGCAAGCTAAGTCCTTAAGAAGAAGTTTAGCCGAGTGAAATGAGCACATTCTCCACTTAATTACTACTATATAATTAAATATTCACCAGCTCACAAAGAAACGTGAATAATTAAAGCACTTGCATTCAACACAAGACAACATCTTTGCCACCGTGTCAGGTCTACTGACACAAAGTCATCTCTCAGCCCCTTCACCTGTAACATCCTTCCAACAACTGAAAGAAGCAGCTGTCCGCTTCATAGTCAGGAACCCATAATGCACTGGGAGCCCCTGTGCATGCCTGGTGTTGGGATTTAATTGGATATTAGTATCCAGCAGTGTCTGAATTAATCTAATCATTTCCATCCATTAATTTAGTGGAGGAACATACAATTAGAGCCCTATTAGTGTTCTCTCAGGAGTATGCCTTTTCATCCCTCTGCAGAACATTGAGAGTTGGATAGAGTCCAGCGTGAAGCATTTTTTCCCTCGCTCGCTCAAATCGGCGGCTTCCTCTCGATGTCGAGTTACAGAATTTGGTTACAGGCAAAAAAGCGAGGAAACTGCCAATCCATCGTGAGATGCTTGTTTCTCCGTGGCTTGAGGGGAGGTGGAAAGTTTTAATGAGAGTATAAAATTATAATTCAGGATTTAGGATTTTTCAGGTCGGGGTGGCAGTCTGAAACAAATGTCTGATGAAGTAGAGATTAGAGATTAGAATGGGCAGTGAGAACATATGATTCAGATCTTTGATCCTGATGTGGTTTGATGTGGTAACAACCTTTTTCTGAATATTCCTGCTCAGGATAAAAACACAGATCGCACTTAAAAAGACAAATGAATTCAAGCATACACATTCACCATGCAATCTATAATCAATAAGTCGTTTACTTTTCATCTACTTTCTTTGCTTTTTAATTAAACTGAAAAAATAACATCTAAAAATATCACAGAATTAACTATTCTACTAAGGTTTTCCCCTTTTCCTCCATTTTTTAGCACAGCTTAAAACGTTTTGTAATCCAGGCTGCTCAGAAGAAAAGCATGTTTAATTAAATCATTTACAGAGGAAGCCAAAGTGAGAAAAAAAAAAACGAGTCAGGGGATTTAACACTCTGTCATCCAAAGCCTCAGTGGATAAAGAGTTCTAGTTGTGCTTTTATTGATTGCTGGATATTCTTGCCTATGGGATGTAGGACCGCGGTGTTGTGTAATCAAAAGCTGGACAGTACCGCGGACTTCCCTGTCCTTTAAAATTCCTGACAAGTCGTATCGAGACTTTTAAACTGAGACCAGCTGTCACTACTGATGTGACAAGTCCCTGAAAGTAAGCAGCAACCGTGCACACGCAAAAAAAATGTTCCTGCTTTCTACCCGAGACATATCTGGATCTATATATAGTATATGTTTGTGTGTATCATAGATGCATTGTATGAATGTGTGTATATATATATATATATATTTTTTTTTGTTTGTCTGCCTCCCTGCCTTTGCTACACCGCTGCCATGCAGCCCACCTCTTCCTGTCATCCTGTCTGACATTAGGGCTAAGCTGGATCTCATTAGGACCAAGGTGGCAGTGATCCCGTCAACATCGCTTTGGCTCCTGCCATATGGGTTTGCCTCCAAGGTAACGGGGCTGCATCGGTCTCCACAGAGCCGCAGGCCTTGTTATAGCACATGCACAAACACACAGGCGGAGTAACTACTCTCTAGACAAGTGTGCAGCGAACATATAAAGCTGAATAAACATGTCAAACTGAAAGGATAGAAAAATCACGATAAGGTGACATGCAGTATAAATAAACCCAGACAGAGCCGTTTGTTCATAACAGACATGTTTGGGACAGGAAATATAATGATCAAAAATATAAATTTGTTTTTTTATGATAATTAATGAATCAGATTATCTTGCTGTCACATATATATTTTTTGCTCATTGGTAAAACCATTAACATGTAACCATTTTCTTTTAAAAAATCTAAAATACTGAAAGACCCATTGATGAGAAAGTCTTTTGACTTTCTACTGCTTTTGCATTAGGACAGTCACTAAACAGACTCACTGCCAAATGATCACCAGTGCTGAATAAACTGTCTCAGCTCTGAAACCCAATAGCACCATTATAATAACCTGCATAAATGACTGCCATATGGTCAAAATCAATAAACGGCTCAACAATTAATCTGCTTTACGTTTCATGCAAGGCCTCACTGCAGCTTTAGCTGTTAGCTGTGCTGCGATGCTAACCCTAGCTGCTTTCACTATACAGAAACAACATGTGGAGATTTGGGTTCTTCTGCTATTTAGTTTCTGTTCTCTGCAGTAACACTGCGCCGTTAAACTCTTAGCATAAATGCTAAAGTTAAAACCAACCAACAAATCAGCAGCAGAAAAGTTTCACGAGGCAACAACTGATAAAAGCCACAGTTAAGACCAAGTTTAAACGTAGTGATAAAACACTACAACTGTCAGATTTATCTAAATTCAACAGTGATGAAGCAGAGCAAGTCAAGAACAATAAAATAAAATTACCAAAAAGCAATCAGAAAAAAGTGAAGGAACATTTTTGATCCAACTGGTAAATCTCCAATTAATGACTGAGTGTGACACCACAATGATGGACTCTGTTGGGACTAATTATAGTGAACAACAACAATACAGCAGCATCCTGCAGAAGCACATAGAGACAAAGTTAGCAGCACTTGTAGCATCCAGGTTTTTATCAACAAGGAATGATTACTTTTCTCCAAATCATGAAAAACTGTCTTCTTCTCACCCTATTTATATACTTTCAAACTCCTCACTGAACCACACAACTAGTTCCTAATTTTATTAGAACTGAAGTGATGCAACTGCCGCTGTTAGCTGAAACACATCAACAAAGTAAGTTATCGTGTTTTATGATCTAGATTATGGCTTTAAAATTAACTCGTTAATCACTTTGATAATACTCTCAAATGCAACTGGACCAGACTTTTGCTGACTGGTAACTGTTGCTGATCCCCCACCACCACCACCACCAGGAATGCATCTCATCTGCCACCCTCATAAAATAAGCTGCCAGGTTCACCAGTTTGGAAACAATGATGTAATGATCAATCATTCCTAGTTTATGATGCTTCCAATAGCCTAGAAGCTATAAAAACACAGATATTTGAATTAGACAAAGTGTTAGCGAAACCTGCTGATAACAAACCAATAAATGCTGTTATTATATTGATAGGAGCTAAACTTTGCCTGTGGTTTACAGTAGAGCACGAGGCGGTACGACGTAAACAGGAAATGTTTTGCTATGATGCTGCTACAACTTTGACCTGAACCCTATTCTTTAATTCCCACAGCCCGCTCTAAGCCCTGAAGCGGTTATTATTATGTCTTCCTAACTAAAGGTAACGTAATACACTGAACCGTCAAAGACAAAGGCTAATTTGACATGTTTTCTCTTACCTGGAGATGCTGTCAGTGATGCAGTTCTGGCCCGAGTATCCCTCACCTCTGCCTGATAGAGACCCCTGTGACATGCCTGGTCGAGATTTCCACGACTCCATTAACGCCGTTACAGGTGAAATTAGATTCAACAATGGGTTGGACTGGTCTCTCACATCGTGCCGGGTGAATGACATTGTTCCCTGCGCTCCAATCTGGTAATGGAACGAGTGTCCTCCGGAATTAACTCCAACAATGGCGGATGCTGACATGCTGTTGTTCTCCTGGTAATAGCTGCCATCGGTGGACTCCTGCTTAACCCCTTTAGACATGATGTTGGAAAACATGTCGGCCTCATAGTTCCCATTCACAGAGGACACCGGGGGTCCCAAGATCCCAGAAAGACTGTATTCATCAATGTTATTCCTCAGGGACAGATATGTTGTCTCAGAAGCAGGGAAGAGACCAAGAGATGGCGGCTGCTCACCGTAGGGCTGCTGACTCATACACTCTTCGTGTTTGTTTGGTTCAGTCTTAATCTGTGTGATAAAAGGTGTGCTGCTCGCGTTACATTTGGAGCTGCCTAAACACATGCTCCTGAAGTCCGTTCCAGGCTCATTCTTAATGTACTTCACCATGCCCATCTGGTCTAAACCAACGCTGAACACTTCCCCGTCCACCATCTCGACTTTGGGGAACTCAAAGCTCTTGAAGTCCGTGTCTTTAGCTATCCCTGCTGCTTCTGGGCTGTTAGTGTCATTCTGCACTAAACCCAGTCCACCAGCAGGACTAGACACCGGAAACCCAGTAGAGGAGGGGTTCTGTGGGCTGCTGACAGCCATAGGGCCCCCTGTGGCAGGACTGGATATGGAGGGTCTAACCGTGTTACTGACTGGGCCCGTACAGCTGCCACCTGTAGGGCTTGAAACAGATGACCTAATGTTGCACGTAGTGCTGCAGGATGGAGGAGATCTCACACTGCTCATACTCTGTGGGCTGGACATGGGGGACCTCATGACATTAAGGGGGCTGGTAAGTGGTGGTGACCCAACCGTGCTGGACTCCACAGGGCTACACGTGGCTGAATTCCTCCGCTTGATGTTGGCGAGAGTTGCAGCACACGAAGTCTGGCTCCCAGGACTACTGACGGATGAGCCTAGTGGTCCGAAGCATGTGGGAGGACTGGTGGTAGACGACACCATATTGTTACTCCCTCCAGGGCTGGAAATGCAGCTGGAGGTCTTGGGACTGCAGGACAGAGAGGAAGCAAGCATAGATGCTGAGCTAACTGGAGTCCCGGTGGTGCATTCTCTGGGGGTGGCGCTAGTCTGCTGGAAACCAAACGCCTTTAACTTGGAGCTCTTTGTGGAGCCACATTGGTTTTCTTCTAGAGGTCGTCCACAAGCTGGGTAAAGCTTTCCTGCGTTGCCTCCGTGTTGGCTAAAAGCAAAGTCAGCCTCCCTGGCAGCGTTCATATACAAGCCCATCGACTCAGCCACAGTCTTGGAAAGCTCCTTGGAGTCCATTTCCTGCTTATGACCAAGCAGGGAATTGTTGAAGTGTGGGAGAACAAATGGCTGCTTCTGGCTGAGCTGGAGCATTGGCTGCTCCTGCTTCTTGGTGTTATTGTCTTTGCTGTCGGCAGCCGGGCTTCCAGCAGGGCAGCTGACGTTGACCATGTCCATCAGGATATCGCTGCTGGTCAGACTTGAATCCTCGGTGCTGCAACAGTACTCCATGGTGCTGGGGGCTTGAGACCATTTATTCTCTGTGTCGTCGCCATCAAAAAAGCTTTGGTACCCTTTGGTCTCCATTTCTCACTCATTGATTCATCTAGTAAGCATGGAAAAAAGAAAAGGATCATTAACGACAAATATGACTGATGCTAAATTAATTCAGTACAATCAATTATGGTTTTAATCACAATTAGAGGATGTGTAAAGGTGACAGATGAAGCTGAAGATGGATGTGATCATTTAATCATTTAAAAATGCATGACATGCATTCTTTTGTAAGTTGGAACATTATTTTACTCTTTTGTAAATAAAACGCTGCATTAGTAGCGATGTGCAGTTGAATAACTAAGAAAACCACATTGCAAAGGGTTAATTTTTCCATGTGACGTCGCTTGGGCCCTTTTTGTTGTTTGATTCCCACCTCATCTGCGCCTCTATTGGACAGCTGAGTCAGAAATCCATCAGCTCCATCAGGCCAGCCAGGGATTGGACAGAAAGCTGTCACTCAATAGTTACTCCCTCTTAAGACCACAACCGAGCTGCGACACAACTTAAAATGTTTGAGGCGCACAAGCAACAAAGCGACATGCTCAACAAATTCACAGATTTGCTTGGTTGCAACAATAAAGCGTCACTTTTAGGTGGTTTTTGCACTCAGATGATGCACGCTTCAGCGCACACCTTAAGGCTCAGAGCAAAGAGTTAACGTGAGCCTGGCTGAATGCAAATTCCCACCCCTGCACATGTGCAGAGTATTTGATAAACATCCGTCCTCAACTCTCTTTTTACAACCCTTAAGGTTACAATTAGACATATTTAAAAATAAATCATAAAACAGATGGCATGTTGATTATCGCACTATGTGAAGCAGTTGCCTCTAAATCTACCTGTCTATTTTTCTGCGCAGAAATTAAAACAAGAACTTAAAATTTCATGCAGCTGAAGTTATTTTTTAGCAGATTTTAGAGCGAACTGACCTGAGCGCATCGAGAGAAAAATCTTAACTCACTTTTAGAGCATCAATAAATTCCACACCATATCTAGATTGTTGCAGAAACCTGAAAATCTACTAAAAATATAGATTTTTGTGCATTTTTTACGCAACTTCTGGGTGAGTTTTGCAGATTAAAATCATATTGATTTTCTCTATAATTTACTGTCATAAAGGAAAAGTCCGGAGTTTGCACGCAGCTTCATCTTCTGAAGACAGCGCGAAATTAAAACCCCACCGAGCTCCGTCCTTACCTTAATTACGACATTCAGAGTTGTCAGGTGGCTGTGTTGCTGGGTAGCGTTAATCCAAGAGCAGGAAAAACAACAAGACAGGTCAAACAAAGTGAATAAATAAGAAGAAACGTGCTCCGTCTACTGTTTCCAACACATAGCTGTCAGTTTGACAGCTAGACACACTGGAGGAGAAGTCTGCTGCGTATTATCACTAGTAATCCTCCACACAGCGAGCTGCTGCTCCTAACCAGGACGAGCCACAGCGATGGGTCGGCCGACAGCGACACATAATCTCACGTTAGGGCGCAGATCTGGAGAGGAGGAGGGGGTGCATTTACAAAAACAAACAAACAAAATAAAAGAGTAATAAAAACAAACGGAGGAGTCGGTCGGACTTGCAGTCAGAGCGACGTCATTCTGTGCACATGGACCCTCCTACTGCAACGAGTGCAACATAAACTCCGAGGAAGGGGGGGAGGCGAGGAGGGGCTCACCGCGCAGGTAGACGGAGCAAGTCTGGAAATAGGGCACCGGTTTCTCGGTGCGGTGCTCGAGACAAAGAAATAAATAAGTGAAACTCACGTGACGCCTCACTAACTGTCCTGCTTGTGTGTGTGTTTCTCCCCTCGTTCTTAATCTTCTACCAGGTGTGTTTTTATTTATTTCATCCAGTCTGAGATGTGTTTGCAGGCAGGCGCGCGCGCGGTCACGTGATTTAATGATAGGATGGTGTAGGTCAGGAGCCGCTCTAACAATTAACAATGGAGTTTATGCAACCCACAAGTAGGCTACTGGGAGAGCCGTCATTCAGGGGCTGTCTGTGAGGGGGCAATACCCACTGTCTCCACTAGGTGGCGCAACATTTCTACTCCAACTCAGGGAGCAAAAGGGATCTAAATGTGATGCAGTTCATGTCAAATTAACACCAAAAATACATTTATACACTTACTTTTTCTTCCATATTTTAACTCATAAACCACTTTTTTGATATTTCAAGAAAATAAAACACCTCATTAAGTAATAATAAAAGAAATCCTTATATAAAATACCTTGCAACGGTGCCCTGATAGCTGCAGCTGAATGAGACACTGTTTAAATGTTACATGCACTGCTCAAATGTGTTCTTATAATTAAATATCATCAAAACAATGAGCATTAGAACCTGATGCAAAAGTGCTGAGTTCTGATGGGACACACTGTAAAATTCAGAATTGAATTTACGGTTTTATTTCTATCATGCAAACCTCTCGAAGATCAAGCTTCATCCTATATCAGAGGATGTGTTGTCCCGTGCTTTCTCAACAGAGGAGGATTTTTAAGTTTATAAAGGAAGTCGAAGATGCTGCACTTTTAGTTCTTTTGTTCCATTTTTATCAACGAGGCAGGAACCCTGTTAACTTTTAAGACTAAAACATTTGTTTTGGATAAATCTTATCCCGTGGTAGACTGCTGAAGGACGTATTGAAGACGTGTCCTCTCTCTGCTGCCCTGAACCCCTTTATCTTCTCTGTTTATCCTCCATAGAAATGAAAACAACCCGTATGATGGTGCTGTATGAAGGGAACTGAACTGAATACAAACCAAAAAGAAGTTTCCTTGTGTTTAATCATGTGCTCATAAAAGTAAATTGTGCTCCATTGGATTATTTTTCAGAACATACTGAACGATAAAGAAAAATGGAGTCTAATGGCTAAGAGAGATAAATGCCCACACTTTGGTCAAATTCTTGACTTTCTGTGACTAAGATAAGCTGAAATCAGTTAAAAGCTCCACGATAACGTCCAAAGAGAAACAAAACATGTCTTTATTTATCTACAACATGACTAGACTACCTCATTCAGTTATAAACTGTTATTTACATTTTACTGCTGATGTCTCGTTGGACCAACATGAGTGCAGACTTTGATTTTTTTTCCAGCAACAGCCAATAATCAGTTTAATCTCTGGACTTGTCAGTCACACTCTGTAGTGTTTCACGTGGCTGCGTCCGAGCCTGCATGTAGGATATAAGCTGTGAAAGTGGAGTTCTGTGTCTCTTATCACTCCTTGTCTCGGTTCTCCTACCCAGCATTTAGTCACTGCCCAAGCAAGGCAGCCGTTTATTGAGCAAAGTCATTCAAGCAACTCAAAATAAAATAAAAACAATTGTTCTTAGACTATTTCCTTTGGTTAGTTGTGCATATAATACAATTTAGCTTGGCCATGTAAATTGTTAGTTCCCTTAAGCAATTTCAGACAAATCACTGATAATTACAATAGATTGAAAACGCCAAATTTAACCGAATACAGACGTCCTTTAAAGAGAAGAGTTCTCCTTTCAGATGAGTGATTGCTATGATTAGCAGCAGGCTTCCACTGGAGTGTAGACACATAGCTGACAACTCCAGAAGCTGAAAAGGCCAACCGCATAACACAGAGGTGCATGCTTGGCCTCGTGGGGACAGGTGAATTGGAGCGTGATAACGCTGAAGCAAAACACTCGTCAATCCAGCGGCAGACCTGGTCCCCATCCTGTGTGGTAATTACTGGGTTAATTTCAATCAGAAGAGAAGGCTATCCTCCTTCAGGTGCTTGTTCTTGTTCAGTGTTTTTATTTTTTATGGTTATGTACTTCTACAGAGAAGAAGATACAACGTGGAGTCTTGTGAAGTCAACTCCCACTTCTGGCCACTACCATTCACCTCAGCCTTGCTTGTTTTCTGACTTTACTGGCAAACATTTATTGATTTTAAGTCACATCCTGTTTACTTCTTGAGTTCACAGCTTGAAAACATGTCCACATGTGAGACTAGTCCTGCTTTGGTATTGTTTGTAGTCTAGCATATTTTCTTCTTAGTTCAGTGTGTGAAAAACCATAACAGCCCAACAAGGTGGTAGAGCTTAGGATGTGTTAAAATGCTGATCCAAAGGGACTACATTGTATTTTTTAAATATTCCAACAAGGGTCATAACTTTCATAACATTTGGTCACTTAAATCAGAAAAGTAAACACGATTTGTTTGTACCTAGCATACATGAACGCGACTTCCCTAGTAAAACCTCGACACACCAACTGGCATTAGGAGTGGTTCACGTTGACCAGTTGTGACTTTGCTGTATATGACTGGTGCCTGAGCTCACTCCAGAATCGAAAATGTACGAAGTCCCCTTTCAAAAACTTTAAGGTGAGCCTGAGATTCCTTCTTACAGCATTGGTATGATGTGTGAAATGACCAGGATTTGGGGGATTGGTTGATCTACCACTAAATTGTGTGTGAAGTGGGACAAACTAGTGCTGTTGTCACGTCACTGTTTCTACAACATATGACTTGTAGAATGTTAAATGTAAGGAAACATGGACATGACAAAGAATTGTCTTTGGAATGAGTGAATTACGAAAAGGGAGCAAAGCTGGTTTCAACAGTAGGCACTTAGCATCGGCTCTACACTGCCTAGTTAGGGTAAGGTGTGTTCACATTCGGGTAGCCTGGTAATTTTCCGACATCTTTTCAGCCATCTTCCCAAGGTGGTCTGCCTGGGACTGAACAGGTCCAACACACGCACTGCTGACTGGTCGGCTCAAATTTACACCTACCATTAGGGGAAACCTCTGATTGGCGGATAGAATCAGCCAGCGGGGGCTTCCTGCATGCGCGATTCATTATCATTCTGGATGCTGAGGAGTTAACAAGCTTCTGACTGAAGCCGTTTTTTTTCTCTGTCTCTCTGGAACACACACACACGCACACACGCACACACGCACGCACGCACGCACACACGCACACACACACACACACACACACACACAGCGCTGCCAGGACACACAGCAAAGCAGGATGCAATATCAGAGTCTCCTAAAGCAACACTGCTCAGGCCGCCTTTGTTTAATAAGGAAGACACCGCAGACTCCTCCGTGCTCTTTTGCCCCGCCCACATGCTCGGAGATGCGCTCATGACATCACTGATATCTTCGTGCCAAATTTTCGCCCACGTGCTCAATCACGTCCCCATTCCTAAGTCAGTGTGGAACGAACACGGCCAGGCTGGGGCGGGCGGCGCGGAGTGGGAGTAGTGCCGATGCTGGTGTGTAAGTGGCAATATGCCACTGATACCAATGTTGTATAAAAACAGAACCCTAATTGATTTAGGATCTTCAACCTGTTCTCAGACTTAGAACCACCCTTTCACTTTCTTTGCAGCAACCTTAATCCTTTGCTTTTTCCACTTCCCCTTATTTTTTCTAACCCAAACCCTATATGCACATACATACATGGTGCTTTTCCACCAATTCTCTGAACTTGGATCACTTTGATCAGTTTATGCAGCTTTGACCACTCCACTCAACCCCCAAAATAAACTATCCCTTCAAGCCACAATATTCCCACAAACTCCTTCCCTCTTTTCTATGGGTCATGTGATTTGTACAAGACAAACCTACCTTTAAAGGCAGCTTCTACTATCCACTCTAACAATTCCTAACAACATTCACATCAAAACATTCTCAGGCTACTTCATGTTTATAGAGTTTACTTGTTCTTATGTGGTATGAAACATTTTTAGAATGAATAAATAGTGAAGGAAAAGCTGATTTTATTCCGTTTGGCTGATGCAGATACAGAGTTGGCCAGGATACGCAGACATTTCTGGAACACTGATTGAATAACCCCACAGTTGGTTGATAAGAGTCTTGCCAATGAAGGTCAGACATGAAAAAATATCCTATTGAATTTTAAGTAGTGTTGCTATGGTAACTGGTATGTTTTGACAGTGTAGGCAGGTAGCTCATGGAAAAGGGCTCTGGGCTATGCAGTAGTAATAATAAAAATTGCATGTAATTATTTTCTTAATGTACTCTGCTAAAGTTAGGAACTCACAGTCATGATGTGCACCAAATTCTTTGCTACAACATTCAAATGTGATCAATATTTTATGTGCTGTATCACATGTTTTATTAAAATTTTCCTCAGAGGGCACAATTAAGAGATTTCAAATCTACATTGATTTAAGGCGAACAAATTGTGTAGTAATGTATGTAATAGAACTCACTGCTATGTCTAAAATGCAGTAGAATCAGTACAAAGTAAAGAAGTTTGCAAGTCTTCTAACTAGTGTGTGGTGTATTGTTTTAATGCATTTAGATTTAGCAAACATCATCATTTCCCTTACCTGCTGCATCTAGAATGAGCTTCAAAGCAAACATCCATTTTTCTTATGAACTTACAAATATTTGGTGTGAAAGTGCCAAAAATCCAAAAGTAAGGCCGTTTCTCAATATGCATACTTGTCTGAAATTGTGTACTCACGTACTTGTGACACGTCATCAACATTGGCCCAAGTACTGTTCCAGTCCTAAGTATGCATCATGGCAAGTACGCTCTAAGTTCCTGAAAGTGTGCTCTGCCCATTGTATCGAGGATGCATCTAGTGCATCCTTTTGCAAACTTGGGCCAACAAGATATTCCATAAGGCATTGCATCACAAACCATTATACCCCAAATGGGAAAGGGCACAGGAGAAAGCTCATAACTGTAGTGTTTTTATAACAAAAATACAAATAGTTTAGTCTAAATAAGTAAAAATGAAGTTGTTTTTTACTGTAGATAATTATGTGTAACCTGTAAAATTAGCATGTTTTTTTTTCTTCTGACTCTTCCTGATACCTCAAAATGCTAAATGGCTAACCCACTATCAAAATAAAACCAGCGGTGCCTTAAATAGCTCTGTTTTGATGAAAAAGAAACTTTTTTCTTCATTTAAGTGCGGGGGACAGGGTACGACTTACAGGGGGGCTAAGGGGAGCCCGGCTCCCCTGAAAGGGTGGTGACGAGCTCCCCTAGAAGCCCTCAACTCACACACCCAGGGGGAGCCCCAAAAAAGATCCTGTTTCTACCTATATTCCATTATTTATTCGAACTCTCAGCAGACCGGGACTTCTTTTGAGTGGAGAGGGCAGAGAGCGCTGATTGTTCATGCGCTCCAGGCAGCATCATCCTGCGCACAGCTACAGTAACATTCTCAAAGTTATTATTAACATACGATCTTTCATTCCTCTCATATTCTCTGGTACTTCCTGTCTTTTATTCGTGCCTGACACGCTCTGCTACTGCTGAGCTCATCACCCGTGCTCTGGTGACTTCACCTCACTGGATGAGCAGTGCGCTAATTTTTGCGATCAGTAGTTCCCTTTGATCTGCTTAGCTCAAAAGTAGCTCATGAGGTGAAAAAGTATGAAATCCAGGAAGCAGTTTTTCTGGAGGATTGAGAGGAGATGCAGGAAGATCAGAGACAGACAGGACAGGAAAATAGTCCAATAAAAAACAAGAAAACAAAACAAAGTGCTTGAAAAGGAAAAGGTAAGTAGATTTATCCCATGACACTTTTTTACCTTCATAAAGCAATAATTTATAAGCATATAATATTTATTTGATACAATTCAGATCAACTTCAAAACTCAGTTCCACACCCAGGGTCATTTCAGGGCATTTGGGGGCTTCATAAATAAAGTTTTTTCTTAGTTACTATTAGTGTGTCGTGTATCTTCATGACAAGAATTGGAGCTTCTCAGGCTCCGAGGACCTTTCAGTCCTAAGAGCTGACTGGAAGGCAACTAGACTACCTTTTTTATTTCTTGAAGACATTTTATCTCTCAACACAAAGGAACCAGCTCCTCAGGCCCAGACTCAGCTGTCCAGCTATACCTCAAAGATAAGGAACGCTCATTCAAGGGCAGGAACAGACAACTTGAGAAGTGGTTTGCATGGGGAAAATAAACTTTTGCATGCTTCATTGCTAAACTAACATTCATGACGGGAAAACCAGAGAAGCAAGAATGTAATTAGTGCTCAAAACAGCTCGCTAAGTCGAAAAATGTAAGCCTTGAAAGATGAAGTATTTACATTTCTGAACTCGCACTTCCGTTTAACACTACAACACTAAAAGCTGTCATATATTTTAAAAGGAAAATATTAACACATTTACTTTTAATTCCCATTGCAGAAGTTCCCCTGACATTTCCTTCTATACTCAATAGGTAGCTGAACTTTTAGCTGAACAGTGGCCAGAAAAGCAGCTAAACGCCGTGCGTCTCTTCACGGGATGCAGTGCAGTAATAAGAGAGAGCAGACAATGGGAGGAGAGAGGATTAGAAAACTCAGATGCACCCAGTAGCTGTTTGTGTGTGATTTGTAAAGGTTACCGTCTGTTCTGTCACATTTAACACACACATTTGCCAGTCTATATGAGATCTCATAATGTGCAGTATAATAGGTCTGTGTAGAAGGTGAAATTCAAGTATGTGCACGACTGGTAGCACAAATAGGTTTTCCTCTTATTTTGAATTGAATAATTTGGGATTTAGTGGCTACAAATGTAAAGTAATTACTGGGATTGTCTCAGATCTGATGCAAAAAATCTGTAGTTCAAAATAGGAAAATTAGACAATCGATGTTAGAATGTAACAAAAGTTTTAAGTTCCACCTTTCTCATTTTCTCAATGTAAATAAATGGGACATTTTACTGACCACAAAAATAAAAAAATCTCTTCAGCATCTGTATTCTTGACAACTGAAGAAGGCAAAGGGGGCCTATTGGGCAAAACTCACCCTTTGAATCCATTTGTGCGGCCATGTGGGTCTTTACATGAAAAAAACCCATCCATCCATTTCATGTTAGTGTTTTGTTTAAGGAATTATGTGCCTACACCAAGCTGTTTAAAAAAGTCCCTGTTTGTGATGTCACAAACGGTGGAATTAACACCTTTCCATAGAAAGAGAAAGCAGCTGCTGCTGGAGGAGCATCAGGATCAGCATCTACTCCGAGCCCCTCCCAGATATTGGAGCTTCTCAGTTTATAGCAGCCTGAGCGGGGGATGAGTGGGCGTGGCCAGTTCCAGATTGTTTTCTTAAAGGGACAGAGCCCTGGAACGGCTCATTCTGGAAGGTACTGAAACTGTCGACCGTAGAACTATTATAACATAAGAAAAAAGTCATACTATGTCTCCTATAACTAAAGGTGCTTCTCAAACTTTTTTGCACCATAAATTGAATGTGTGCATATCAATTACACGACATAAAATGTATTTACTAAACTCATAAAAAAATGTAATACTTTAAATGTACAAATGAAACACAACTAAAATGACTGGTTCTTAGCCTGAGACTCCTGCAATAAATTATTAATCATGATCATCAAATTTACAAGTGGTCATTCTCATCATTTTATCATTTTTGATTGCAATAAACAGAAAACACACAAAATATGCCAGAATGATCAAATCAAAGAGTCTGAGCTTGTAGCAGCTAGAGCGTCTGTAGTGATAAAGGTATTCACGAGTGAACGCAAAATCTTTCACTTAAACACAAACACATCAAGATATATATGTTAAACCTTTCAAAGTTGAACAATTGGCTTCCCTGGAGTGAAATAATGAGATTTCAAATCAATTAGCCTGCATCTTGTCCCAGACTGCTTGGCTTGGAATCATCTGCCATTGAAGCAGCGGAAACCTCTCGAAATGAGCAGCCGGCCCTCGTGGAGGTTTGGGCACCGACAAGCTGCATGTCACGTTAATTATGCCAGATATGGGTGGGCTGCGTTTCTGGAGTCTCACTTCATCTATTTGTTATAATAAAGTAGCAGCAAGGTTTCTCGCTAACTGGAAAGCAACTGTTCATGTTATGCATGATTGGATATACTGTAAGTGCTTTCCAGTACAATGCTGCAATTATAAATAGCTCTTTTAGTCCTCTGAGGGCTGCTGTGTACTCAGCTGTTTGGACTTTGTGTATGGTGATACACTGATGCACTCTCATTACTCATGGACTCCTTTATTACCTATTTTTATTTCTCAAAACCACCAACAACCTCAAACTAACATTCAGGAAATCATTTAATCAATTTCTACTTCTTTTATAGCTCTCTCTGCTCTTTTTTATAGCCACGTGGTGGCACTTGGAATTAGTTATTATTATTAAGACATCAGTGTCAGCGTCTAATCAGAATTTGTGTGCATTTGGTTTATTAATTACATCAGCTGGTTGAAGCTCTGAGGACTTGGCGGAAAAAAAGAGAAAAATCAAAAGCTGACGCTTGTGTCATGATTAATTTCTCGGTGAACAGTCTCCGCGATGTCAGTGGTAATTAGGCATCACCCATTGCATAACACACCATGTGTCAGGGTGGGTGGCATGTGTGTGTGAGTGAGTGAGAGAGTAAAAGTGAGAAAAAGTAAAAGAGAGAGAAAAAGAAGGGGTAAAGGAAATGAAAACAGATCTGGTGTTCCATCCCTAATGCTGTGATGAGCGCTCAGGTGTTGGACTTTTCTAAAACGTATCACTAATTCTCATTAGCTTTCAGGCTGGATTGTTATGTTTGTATGATGGTCTTAGAAGTGGAAAACTGATGTGTTTAATATGCTAAGGGATTTATAAGCACCTGCGGAAGTGAATGTAATAGTGACCGAGGATCTGAATAAATAAAAACACTCAGTTTTCTTATTCATAAGGATGTTTAATTTATAAATGTGCAATATTTTAATAGAAAACCCTGAAGTAATGTTGTCTTGTAGCTATATAAAATCTTTATTATTCCTGGTTAGGCACATGTAATATGCAGCAGTGATCAGGCGTTCCCCACTGTTGCAAAACTTTCATAAAAGAACAGAATTCAATGCAAAAAGGCATATTATTTATTTCTGGGAAAACATTTTTTCTTCTTCTTTTTGTTTTTTCAAAAATAAACAATGGCCCATAACACTCAAATTAACACAGATTGGGATTTGATGTGCTTTGCAGCCAGATGGCTTGCTCACTCACTGTGTGGCGGGCTGGCAGTGCAGCTGAGGACGCAGGCACTTCCAGAGCGGATTTGAAAGAATCTAGGCCAGCGAGAGTGGGGCTGCTCTAGGAGACTAGCCGCCAGTGCTGTCATGTTTTACTGCACATTTTCTATTTGAGGAAGAAGCTGCTACATAGGAGTTGTACTCCGTGTGTGTGTGTGTGTGTGTGTGTGTGTGTGTGTGTGTGTGTGTGTGTGAGAGAGAGAGCAGCAGTGACTGGAAGAGAATGACTACTTTGAATAAAATGGAGAGAAAAGGGGCTCATAGAGTCTAACAAAAAGGAGAATAATTAAAAATATCCTATGAACTTCAAATAAGTCTAGATAATGAAGTGTTGGAAGTGTTTGTTTGTACCCTGATGAATAAATCTGCAGCCCTGTGAAGGTTACCTTAACTTTGGGGCGGAAGTAAAAGGCTGTTTGCTGTATTTACTGTACAAATCAGTGTTTTTGTAACTCCAGCTCTCATGTAGCGATCAGCATTTTTATAAACACTGTAGCACAAACACTCGAATGCAACCTTTAGAACTAGTCATTATTCAAAAGCCTAGTCTCCATCTGGAAAGTGGCAAACTTGGCGGTTTTCCTGGCAGTGCTGTAGAGAAAAACTGGGTCTGTTAGAAACTGCGGGACTTATGATACTTGGCTCAGGTGTAAATTTGTCTAGCTTTGATTATCATTTTCTTAGCAGAGCCTTTTTTTCTGGGGGAAGGGTAAAAGTTGTAACAAGCACTGGAAACTTTAGCAAAAGTTAAACTCAATAAAAGGCAGAGACAATAAAAAGGTGAAGAAGTAATGTTATATGAATGATACATGTAGCTACTTACTGGACTCAGCATAACATGGTGCTGATCTCCAGTGGGCGAGAAGACGGGAAAACTTGAATGGTCTAAAACAGATGGTCCATCATGGTGCTGCACAGATACAGATGATCTGACAGTAAGAGTCGACTGGATAAAACAACACAGGGAGATCATTTAAACCATGCAGAAAAGTCCCAAAATGGGAATCAAACCCATGACTTTCTTGATGCGAGTGAGTATTACGGACAACGGCAGACTGGCTATTGGACGCCCAAATGGCCCACTCAATACTGTTGTATTGTCATTAGGGCACCTGCACTGGTGAAGCTCACGCTCCATGGTGGGTCCCTCCTCCTCCCTCCCGAAACAGCAGAGCTCTTCATAGTCTGAGCTGGGATGATGTCAAATTCCCGGCTTGAATAATTGTCCCAGTCCATCCCTGCTACGGATAACCAACTGTTCCACTACCACTGACTGTCTTTCTTGAAAATTTTAACTAATAAGCCCAGATCTAAGATGCATAATAGTTTAGTTAGTTTGTACTGCTGCCTAGCAGCAAGGTTTAACACCTGGTGATGGCCTTTCTTCATTGAGTTAGCATGCTCCCCTCCTGCATGCCTGGGCTTTCTCCCGCTGTCAAAACCATGCATGTTATGGTATTGGTGGTGTTTATTTCATGTGAACAGTTGTCTGTCTCCACTGGTGACCTGTTCAGTGATTAACCTTCTTGTTGCCTGATGAGCTCTAAAGAATGGCACCAGCTTTGACGTTTAATCTGGGGTACATAGATTGAACATTTTTAAAGTAACTTCAAAATGCTTCAATTTGACTATCTGACCCTGTTCTATGATATAAAGTAGGTCATTTTCCAGAATTTATATTTGCCCTAAGTCCCTCCCCTGGCCTCTACAGCAAAACGAATCGTTTACGTGAGCCTAGCGTTGACCAATAGATTTGTGTGTCACCACCAAGAGGGAGCTGTCAGTCAAAGAGAATGTGCCCCAGTCCCCAGCATGCACTACGGGGTGTCGCACTGACGTGCCTCCGTCAGCTTAGCACACCAAACTAGCTTGAATAGAATAGAATAGACTTTATTGATCCCACAGTGGGAAAATTCACTTGTCACAGCAGCACCATCACTCAAAGGGTAATTAGAAGAAAGATAAAAACAAGGATACATGTATATACACATAGGCAGTAATCTAGTATTGTAATCTTAGATCACTAAAAAAACCACAAATAAAAGATGAAAACAAACTTGGTACCAACACTATGCAGCATACTGTAAGAGACACAGACAACAATGTGAATCCGTTATTGCACAAGTATAGAACACATACTGAATATTGCATTGGTGTTATTGTGTACCAGGACGATACCAGCACAGCTTAAACTGAGGAGTTATACACTCTTACTGCAGAGGGGATGAAAGATCTGTGATAGCGCTCAGTTTTACATCTGGGATGTCTCAGTCTACCTCTGGAGGAGCTGTTCATGACCTCCACAGTGGAGTGCAGTGGGTGGGAGGGGTTCGTTAAGATGGAGGTCATCTTCCCCAGCATCCTCCTTTCACACGTCTCCTCAACAGAATCCAGTGTGCAGCCCAGAACCGAGCTAGCTTTGGTAGCTAGCTTGTTCAGTCTCTTCCTGTCTCGGTCAGAGCTGCCTACACCCCAGCAGACCACAGCAGAATGAATAACAGAGCCAACAACAGAGTGATAAAAGGATTTTAGCAGCTGGGAGTTAACTCCGAAGGACCTCAGCCTCCTAATGAGATGGAGGCAGCTTTGGCCCTTCTTATACAGAGCATCTGTGTTGTGGGACCAGTTCAGTTTACTGTTGAGGTGAACACCAGGTACTTAAAGGTGTCCACCACCTCAATGTCTGCTCCCTGGATGTTTACTGGTGAGTGAGGAGGAGTGTTTCTCTGGAAGTCAATCACCATTTCCTTTGTTTTACTGGTGCTCAAGCGAAGGTGGTTACGCTCACACCAGTCCACAAAGTCCATGATGACTGACCTGTACTCCTGGTCATCCCCCTCAGACACACAGCCGACGATGGCCGAGTCATCAGAGGACTTCTGGAGGTGACAGCTGCTGGTGCTGTAGGTGAAGTCAGAGGTGTAGAAGGTGAAGAGAAAGGGTGAGAGCACTGTACCCTGCGGAGCTCCAGTACTGCACACAACCACCTCAGACGTACAGTTGTGCAGCCTCACGTACTGTGGCCTGTTGGTGAGGTAGTTGATGATCCATGTAGTCAGATGTTCGTCCACTCCTGCACCCCTCATCTTCTGCTGCAGTAGGCACGGCTGGATGCTGTTGAAGGCACTGGAGAAGTCGAAGAACATGATCCTCACAGTGCTTTTTTGCATCTCGAGGTGATTCAGAGCCCGGTGCTGCAGGTAGATGAGGGCGTCCTCCACCCCCATGTTTGGTTTATATGCAAATTGAAGTGGGTCTATTTCTGGGGTCACCACTGAACGTAGAATGCTAACTCAACCTGCATTAAAATAATGTCAGTCTGTAAATTCCAAGCTAACTGTGGAAGGAATCTTTTGTTTACTGGAGCCAAGTGATTAGTGTTCAACCTTACGCTACATCAGACTATTGTTTTAGCCCGTTGTAGCTTTAGTGGGGTGAGCTACCATCATGAGTGCCGTAAATCTGCCGGTTTTAGATGTTTTCCTGCTTGAACTCTGCAGATTGGATTAAGATAAGTGATTAGCAGCTCCTGCAGAACCCAATGAAAGAGATAATTCAGCAGTTAGAATCAGGTGTGTCTGAGCAGGAACATGTCAAAAACACAATTTGCACATTAGCGCTATAAGGCTATTTGTGTGAGAGTGTGCAGTATGAGGCGTGGATTTCAGCTCATTCCAGAGGTGAAGGGGGAGCTATAGCCATTCAGATTTCAATGTCTCCTCCCCCTCTCTCCTTGATGACATCAAGCTACACGTACGCTAGCTTTAAACAAGATCAAACAATTAGAAACAAATGGATAGAGGTCCAGATTTCCTTAAGGTTTCTCCTGAAGGCTTAGCAAACCTTGACTGAGAATAGTCAGCTACCTAACTGCCAGGAGAGAACAAAAACAAGTGATTTTACTTTTAGAGACCACAGAGAGGTGTTATTTAAACCATCCATGCACAATGGGAACATGCAGAATGAAAGTGTTTAAGAAAAAACATATTCTTACGCTTCCAAAGAAATTAAAACAGCACTGGATTGCAGTGAAGTGAAAACAGAGCACGTCTAAACCTTTCAGGGGCCTGAAAACATATTTATTTCACACGTTGACTTTCATCTTTCAGCCCTTTTGTGTCGGGAAACGACAATATTTCTAAATCAAAATGGCTATATTACCCAAAACCAGGGCTCACCAAACTTAACAGCAGATTCACACTAATTACAAACTGGCAAACTTGTTAATTTAACTCTGCTCTGAAAGCCAAAAGTCTGTGTGAACGGTCTCAAGTGCCAGACAACACCTTCTGTTTCAATTGATGGCCATCAGCATGCACACCCCCGAAACCAGCAAGGCTGCACAGCCATCACGTGCACGCGCACACGCACGCACAAGCCACGAGTGCCGGAGAGGAATCTCCTAACAAACTTTACTTTTTCATTTTCCTTTTTTTCTTGCAGCCTCATTATCTCAGGGTTTGTTAAAAGCTGCAGATTCAAGCGTCTCAGAGGAATTTTGTTTTATTTTGAAGATTTATATTAAAAAGAGAAATGAGATTTCACCATTACAATAACACTAAAGCAAGCCTTTTAACTACTTAGGTTTTCTTGAAAACAAATGGAATAAAACTGCAATGCAGCAAAAAACAAAAGCATGTTTGTGTTTTGAGAGCATGAAACACGATTGAACTGGGTTATCTGTAATGAGCTCACCAGCATGGAGCAATATTGTACTTAGCTCTTTTTGGTGTTTCATGTGAGATTAAAAAGTGATTAAACTTTAAAATTATTCATTATTTGACAACACTGCTTGGGTTTGTCTTTACTGTTTGGATTATTGATGCTTCCCATTTAAACAAGTCTGCAGAGTTTTTCAGAAAGAGAAAGCTTGTGTTTTCTAATCCAGAGGTGGATCAAAAATTGTACCATTTAGAGAGACATTTAAAAAAGTAATGACACAATTTGAAATATCAATTTATTGGATAATTCATGGTGAGACCATGGAGCAAGACTTCCTTATACGGCTTCAAGGAGATTCTGGTCCTCCATCCAGCGCCTCAGGAGGGGAAAGCAGTGCACTACCAACACTCAATCCCACCGGCACATCTTCCAGTGAAGAAGCGAGTGAGTCTGGGGACTTTGGCTTGGGCTCTCCAATCTCTGGTGCTGAGGTTGCTGAGGTGGTCACAAAGCTCCTCGGTGGCAAGGCCCCAGGGGTGGATGATTTTTTTTTTCTGTAAGGATTCATCTAAAGCACACATGTCAAACCAAAGGCCCGCCATAGAAATGTGATGCATGTAACAACTTCATCTGTCTCAAGAGATTATGTTTTTGCATTATAATCAGCATGTATCCTTACAAACACCACCAGAATTTACCAAGAGAGGCGACCCAATCACAGCATGTCAGTTTGAATCCCAGACAGGGAAAAAGACAATGGGATTCTAAAATCTGACTCAGACTAAATGTGCTTCTGTTCCATGCTGATTCAATTTCACTTAGTCCAGAGAATTTTCACTTTTCCCTGACCCCAAGTATTTATGAACTTGAGATAGAAAAACACATCAGATATGTGGTTTGGACTCTTTTCTGTATTGTTGTGACATAAGACATCTGAAATTTAGTTTGTAATTGGTGAAAATGTTTTTAAATTGGCATTCACATGAACAGCTATACACTTTTTTGATCATTTCGTTGTTGTCAGGTGGCAGAAACCCTGTTTGAAAGTGAACACGGCGTGAGTAGCTGTTAGCTTGACTTTGTTCCAGTTCATTTAAAATGTTTGTATTTATATATACGCTTTGGACCGCAGGAACCTTCTCACAGTTTTTTTTTGTCACACTTCAAAAACTGTGACCGTATGCAGCTCCTAAAACAGCTTTTATGGTCTGTTTAGCGTCTGCTTTAACTTTACCACAGTAGGAGGATCTTTACTCACAAACTGCAGAAATTTTTCCTTTTAAAAAACAAACAAACAACAAAAAAAACTTTCAATCATTCTTTTATGTTCTTGGATGTAGCACAACTACCTTCACCTGCTTAACCAACAGGTTTAGCTATCAATTATTACCATGCTGCATGGTAATCTAACAAATATTTATAAAACCAGGATTTTATGTGTGTTTACCTTGTGGAGTAGCTTAAGAATAATTAAGCTTGGTATTTCAAATTTTAAACCAATGTTGTTGAGAGAAATGTAAAAAATACATATTTCCTATTATCTATTTATTTATTCTTTTATCATCTTGTAATCTGACACAATCAGAGTTGTTGCAGGTTAGAACAATCAGGCAAAAATAATTGACAGTTCCATTGTTATTATTAGACACGTTATTTGCTGGTTTTTGCTGCTAAAAAAAGGAAAACCGCGCAACACAAATGTCTGTGCCATTAAAGCATTGCTGTAGTTCTATTAAAGTGAAGTGTGCTCATGCAGGGGGAGGCCCACCCTGCCAACTCAGTGGGTGGTCATTGTGGGAAGAATGTTGTAAAAATGTGGGAGGAACAATACAGAATCCTGCTAAACTTTGTCAATTACTGTCCAAGTACAAAGTACAACTTTATTTACATTTGCATGCTCTCTGCAGCTCAGATATCAGAAGATGTTCACTCTCCATCTGATGAGAGAACAAATGTGCATGAAGGACTTGTTATAAAGATATGTATTATTGTGTTTGATGAGGACGATGCATGTTACATTTGGAATTTTCTTGTTCATCACTAGATTGCAGCAGTTAAATGTCAGACATGTTGTAGATATTTTTAAGTGCCTGATCCCCGTAGTCAGGTTGTAGGCTTCTTGTGTCATTACTTACAAATGACACGTGGTTAGAACTGCTTGTGTTTTTGTTTTGTTTCTTTCTATCTTCTTGCTATCAAGCAGAAGACAACCTCACCAAGCTCTCCAGGGTTTACTTAATCTATTAGAACGTGGCTAAACTGCAGCAAATTTGGAAAACCTCTTTCAGGCTGAACCCAATAATGATGCAGCTCTACTCAGATGGTATTTTTACCTTGCAGTTTTCCATGCCCTGTTAACACAATGCTACTGCATGATGGAGCCACACAGGCCAATTCTGCTTCTTACACTCGATGATTAGGCCATGTTGTTTATGGATACCATCGTGGATATAACACCGTGCTCCAGCCAGGACACCGATAGGCTGCTAACATGAAGATGAACCATCATGACATCACTATGGGTTTTGTGCATGCTCAGAACCTCTGTGTATCTAACACACTCCATCCTGCAGGAGCTCACTGCAAAGATGGTGCCAATTAAAATCTAATTTTGGTCAAATCTGCACATGCCTGTCAGAGCCAGCTTTAAATCTACTTCCTAGTAACATTTAACTCCAGATGCATGTTTCCACATGAATGATCTCTTTGATCACATGTGTAGGAGGAACATTTACAGTAACAAGGAACCTGGGAGCATCACTTACTGTTCATTATGCCCTCTGTAACAATGAAATAAGCCATGATGATGATGATGACAGCCATAAAAGGGCTCCTGACGGCCAGCAACAAATAATATCTTCATAGTACTTATTTGGCGCTCTGCTGGTCAACCAAGATTTGCTTAATAAACCATTTCATTTGGTTCAATTAGACCAGTGCGACGTGACAGAGTTGATAAAATATTACATTTGTCAAATACCTTTAGCAGCAATTTAGACTTCACGCACCGTTAACGGCTCCATGCTGAGTGCTCTCTCCACATTAGAGAGGAAGAATGTCTCCCACTCTGCTGTGTTGTTTTTAAACTGTCACAATCCATTTTCCATACGGGCATCATTCCTCATCTACTATGTCATCCCAGCACATGTTCCATTTACCACGCATTAATCTCACTCAGCTTCACATCATTCGCTTGTTTTTTTCCCCTGGGATACAACGCAACATGCGCTTCTTGCCAAATTAGGAACTCGCTGTGGCACAAAAAAAAGAGAGAGAATTAAATATACCTTACTGCAGCTACAACACAACTGGTATGGTTGTTTGTTTTCGAAATCTCAAGGTGCTACAGTAGACCAGATGACAGGGGAGGCAGTGTCCCAACAAGACCTTTATAAAATTGTCTCTCAGCTCCCGAGCTAACCTTTTGATAAGCCCTCAAGACATAGTAAATTAAAGGCTTTAAATCATGATTTGGAATTGTGTGAGCGGGCTCATGGAGACATCCCCTTCACAGTCTGGTGGTCAGGCTGGAGGTGTGTGCTGGTCAGCATGGACAGGCCATCCCGCTGCAGTGACAGATGACTTTCATCAAGGGGCCTATGGGTTCACTTGGGAAACATACATGGAGATTTCTGCCAAAGGCTGATATTAATCAACCAGCAGAGAGGATAGAGAGAGTGAAAAAGAAGGACAAAGCTAGTGCTCACCTCTGTTCAGAAGCTTTTAATGAAAACATAGAGGTACGCTATGACTTTGTAGGACAATTTAAGTGAATAGTGGGGGGCGTGACCAAATACTGAGTGGGATTTCTGCAGGTAAACATGTATTCCTGCAGCATGCCTCATTGCAACTCCTCGCTGTTGTAATTCAGCAGCAAATGGAGACATCCCCAGATTGAAATGAGGCCAATTAGCAAAAACACAGCTGATTTTAAAGCACCGATTAAGGGAGATGTGCCACACTGGTTCTAGGATTTATCCACCCCCCGCAGCAGCCCTGCCTCTGCCTGGACAGCCATTAATATCCCATGAGGCATTGGGGCAAGCTCCTGGCCAGCAGCCAGGTTCCTAGTTATCTGTTTAAACAATTTTGCAGGCTATTTCAGGAAGAGGAAGCTCACTACCCATGTCTCTTCAGTTGTTATGGCAACAGCTGAGTTCAGTTTAAACATAACATGGGGAGGTGACCTAATATCCAGAACCTGCTGCGGTTATGGTTTTAAAAGTTAGACAGTATCTGTACGATGCCGGTTAATGTAAAAAATGAACATGACATACAAACCCAACACATGCATAACTGATATGTCTTAAAGCTAATTTTTTATTCATTACCGGCTTGCAAAATGATCAAATTTTGCTTAAATGTCCTTTTGACACATCTTGATGTACCGGTATGCTCAGACACGTTTATTGCTGCTAGTGAAGAAAAAAAAAATACTATTTAAAACAGAAGCTTTTTTTGGGCCACTTTCATTTGAATTTGTTCAGTCTGGAAAATAACTGCTTATCTCTGAAACTGCTCCTAAATATAGGATCCTCTAATCCCTAATAGGTGTGTAATTGCTGCAGCATTGGAAATGCAAAGCAGTCCAATAAAGTAGTGCATATTCATGCAATGATTTTAATGAATGGCATCCAGGTTAATAAGACATTTCAAGCTGCATGTCCCTCAGAGGTTTCAAACCTAAAGACAAATTGACTCTGATATAAATCAATGCATTCATATGAGAGACTTTTAAAGGCACACTTTGCAGTTTTGCTTGCTTTTAGCACCCCCTAGTGTCTTTTATTATTAACTGTGGTCAAACCAAAAGTGAAACTTATCTCCTCGCTGTGCGTTCGTCTTTTTAACACCTTAATCTAACTGCTGAAATGTCTCCTCAGCCTTCATTAGTGTCTACAGGAGCGGTTCATCTCTAAATCAAACAAATCAGCTGTGTTCATGATCTAAAACATGCAGGAAACATGCTGGAAGCAGACTGCAGCACCAGGTAGGTCCACGGACGGCCGCCACTCTGAAGTTGCAAATGTGGTATTCTGGCCACAGAGGGCGGTGGGGCTTTGAGTGACATTTCATTAAGCCTTAAAAGGGTCATTTTAGCACATACTGGCTCAAGAAAATTATATGAAAAAGCTGCATAGTATGGCTTTAAGTCATTTTTTGTCTGTTTGTTAGTTGTATTAATTGATTGACATGCTAATGACTAGTCACAGCAGCTCCTGTTTTAATATTATTAAATTGATTGATGCCATTTTTAAAACAACTCTATTTACAAAAATATAATAGTTGTTCATGCAAGTAATAAATTAATAAACTTTTACACTACTATCAGTTTCAAGTAACGTGGGTAATCCAGCCACAATATTCTGAAAGTTTTACCAAACATGTTGCACGTGCTTACAGATTCTCTAGATGGTACAGAACTACAACTTGTCAGTTCCTGTAAGTATTTGGGTATCAGGCTTGACAGCACACTTTCATTTGACATTCATGTTAACGCATTACTTCCTAAATGTGGCAAGGTGGAGAAACGAGGGCCCGGGTGGTATTCAATCCCCAGACTCCCGGGTGATAGTCACGCACGCTAACCAGTCAGCCAAAGGGACATCCCTGTGGCCAAGCAGCCAGGGCGCATAATCAATCGGGATACAGTTACAGGACGCTCACACTGTCACATACAGTCAGGTCAAGAATGGGCTCCTGTACCACAATAGATCATCCTTTAGTCATTCTGCAAAGCAAACCTTGGTCAAAATGACTTCCTTCCCATCTTAGATTACGGTGACATCATTTATAGGACTGCTTCCAAAAAACTTCTTCATAAACTCGATGTCATTTATCACTCAGCAATCTGTTTTGTGACTGGTGCCCCTTTCACTACTCATCATTGTGATCTGCACTCACTCGTTAACTGGCCATCACTCCATTCCCGCAGGTTGTTACATTGGTATCAATTTATATACAAAACAATCATCGGTAGAACACCGTCATATCGTCGCTCATTACTCATCACTTCCAACAACCAGCGCAATTTATTCCAATTCCAATTCAATTTATGTTCCAGTAACTTAATTTCCATGGATATTCCTAAAGCTAGCACCTCCTTTGGCCGCTCTTCATTTCAGTTTGCTGCTTCCAACGACTGGAATGAACTGCAAAAATCACTAAAGCTCACTACCATTATCTACCATTACGATCAATAGTTTCTGATCAAAGTGCCTGCAATGTGATTGTATACGAGAACAGTCTTTTATGTCTGTTTTTATCTTATTTTATCTTGTTTGTTTTTATCTTATCAGTCTGTTGTTCTTTGGTGCAAAGCTACTTGTGTCTCTGTTGCTGCTGCCTCGTGGCCAGATTGTTGTTGTAAATGAGAACGGGTTCTAAATCCACTCATCTGGTTAAATAAAGGTTAAAAAAATTACTCTGCCTTTACAATAATTTGAATTTAATGCCATGATTAATAGGACTGGCTTTTTAAGGAGCAAATAAAAATGTAATCGTCTTGCACTGCCAGAAAACGGAGCCAAGTAACCAAGCAATCCAGACAGTAACAAGGAGTTGATATTTACTTTTTATCACTAAGACTGAGTTCCAGCAGCCCACACATGCAGAGAAGTAGATGTAAGACACACTCAATAGAGAGAAATAGGAATTTATGATGAAACAAAATTAAATATTTGGAAAAGTTGAAGCGTTTACTTTTGTAATACTTGCATTTGTGTGTGGTTAAAAAATCTGTTTGGATCAGGGTTTAAAAAAATGGAGGAAACTAAGAGAGATGGGATTAGGTTCAAGAATAAGATCTAGTTATGTTGGATAATCTGCTTCCACGATGGTGGGTGGACATTTCCTTATTCAAAGCCTGGACGACCTCCGTGAGTATGATCATTTACAGGATTTTTCAGAGTCAGAGGCCACATCTAAATCAGGGTAACGGAAGCTTTCCATTCCTATTCTGTGGTAAAAAACATAAAAATCTACGTTTTTTGATGAATTTTCAGTTGTCGATTTCAGTTCATGATTATTTTTGGAAAACAACTCACAGGATAAATGAATAACACACTAAAGTTACAATAAAACACACCGAGTTCTTGGATCTTTTTATAGGATAATAATTTCTAACTTGTGCATATCTTCGTACAACCTGACCGTGACTAAACAGAGGGACTTCAGAGGTGAATCAGCTTGCAGAAGAGGCCACGCCCCCCTTTTGGCTCCATCCCCATCCAGCTTCAGCAC
>SSNS01000305.1:361015-383515 GCA_006937985.1 Aphyosemion australe | reverse complement strand
ACCCCATCCTGGCTTACAGTAATTATGGGATGTAAATGTGACACTGCATTTCTCTATGAAACACACATAGGCACTAAAATAATTGATGAATAAAAAACATTTGAAAACAAGAGTATAACTCTGCCAGAGTGTATTTCACATAGCTTTTGCATGTCTAAGCTCAGGAGGAGCGCTGGGATTGTGGCATAAAGAAAAAAGAATAACATGCAGTTCTAAACACATTTATGGTGTTTCAACTCACTTTTTGTCACTGCCATAACAATTTCTCTTTCTTATGCAAACAGAGTGCATTATAATAACTTGCAAAGGACCAACTATGCAAACTAAGTGACATAATTTAGCAACTTCTTATGAATTTCCAAAGAGCTACACAGGTGGCTCTGCAGACAACCAAAGCATCATGCAGCTCAAGTGATATTCAGCTGGATATATAAATTAAATAATTATCAGGCTTTACAACCAATCTGCAGGTTAGTTGTCACAAAAAAAATGCTTTTCTATAACCTTTTGAAATTCTAGAATTAAAATAAGACAATGTTGGTATAAACTCATGGTTCATGCTGAATGGTTCATGTTTTTATTGATGATTGAGGTAAGTAGGTAGGACATAAGTGGACGTGCTATAAAAACCTCCAAGAGTCACTGCTGAACGGCTGCTCATGCTTGTGGTTGAGGCAACAATAAGTAAAAGATTTACCACAATAATAAAATACAAAGTTTCATTTCCCTTTACAAAAGTATCCAAACACTGGATCTGTCAAGATGCATTTCATGATTCAATAATAAAAACACACCTGGTTGTGGTTTTTACTGATTTCTCAGATTCATGCATTTAGATTTCTCAAGTCTCAAAAAGATCAAACTTGTTAAAAAAATGAAACTTTCCACTTGAAAATCCATCTGGCCTCACAGCCTTCCACCGTCAGCAGCAGAACGAGACAATTATGCAGCATAGGAGAACATAAATGAAATAATTAAACACCCACAGCAAAAACATTGCTTTGTGTCCAAATGCCAGTCAGCCATAACTTTATGACCACTTGTACAATTCTGAGTAACTTTACTTAAAGAGATAAGAAATAAGCACAATAAAAATAATAATAATAATAATATAGGGAGGCAATAATTATAGAAACGGCTACAAGACAGTTCCAGGATATGTGTGATCAATCCACCCCCAATTTCAGATTATATTTCAGATAACCAGGGGAAATTAAAAATGTACACCAAACAAAACTATTTCTAAGTTTATAGGAAAGTTTTTTTTCATCACTGGAGATATTTTTGAGAAGACTTTGCCTTTGTTTCTATTTTCTCATTTTCTTTTAATAGCGCCTTTTTATTGTGACTTAAAATAAGAGCTCAGGTTTAAGTGGTTGAAGCTTAACCTCTGTGAAAATGGAGTCAATAGGTTACCTTGCAGTGCTTTCACGCTGATTCTCCCCCCCACCCCCATTAGTCCGATATGCATGGACAGATGCCAGCTCTCCTGCCAAAGATCGTCATTCTTTCCAACCCTGACTCCACCTGCCAGCCACCCATTACAGCTGCTGATAATGTAGCATGAATCACTCCACGGTTGTCACTGCTCTCTGGCCCCAACCTAATTAAACAATTAGGGCATTTAGTTAGTAATCAGTCATCAGAGGACAAATGTGGGCTTAAACGAGGATGATGGCTGTGGAGAGTAAAAAGAAACAGGTACAGATAGAGGAAAATGTTTCATTTCTTTTTTTTATTTATTCATTAATGCACTTTAACACCTTCATCAAAGACAAACAAAACAAACTCTCATGTGTGTTATTTCTCTTTATAATGTCTTCATGCAGATGTGCAGTTTTACCATGAAAATACCCTAGATTTGTTGTGACAACAGAGTTTGTTATGAGGGTTTAAGCTAACTGGTTTGGTAAACTCACGGCTTTGAGCCGGGTGACCTGTGCAGGTAAAGGGCAGAAGAGTGGGAGACATAGTGAGGAGGTGGTGGAGAGAGGAGTGAGTTTAAGGAAGGAGAAAGGTTTTTACTGCAAACTGCCCCGAGGGTTTTAATCACAGTAAAGCACTGAAGTCTTATTGGGAGTATCAAAACATTTTACAAGAGGAGTTGTGCCAGACTGTCGTGCCACAGCTGTGTTTTATTCTAATATAAATCAGCAAGAGTCCTCTGGATCACCTTTTGAGTCTCATGTAAACCCAAAGTACTGTGAAACTGATTTCCTCTGACGCTCAGTTCTAATCTTGTCCAGGTGGTACAACAGGCTTTATGCCACAGATCTCTGGTTTGTTACTTCCTGACTTTTTAGCCCGCTGAATCATTTCTGGGTCACAGTAATGTTAGCGTTGTCCACGGCATTTTTATGCTATCGCTGCAGGACCTGCTGAGGATAACGATCAACAACAAACACGGGATAATCTAGGCCAGGGGTTCCCAAAATCTTTTCTCACAACCCTGCAAGGCCACATCTAAGACCCCACAGTCAAATAAAGTTGTATGTGTCCACCTATATTCATAACTCCGAAGGTAAGTTAACAAGCGTCTGCCTTGGGTTGCTACATGATACATGCTAGCTCTTTGCTAGTGAGGAAGCAACGCTAACAACGTTAGCAGAGAGTTATTTAAAAGACAAAAGACTCATGATATTAACCTGTCTCTTTGATGACATCATTAGCGTTGCTTCAACACTGTGCTAACTTTGGCTAGTAAAGAGCTAGCGTGTATCATCATTTAGCAAGCCAAAGCAGAAGTTTATTAAAGCAACATTCCGCAACTTTTACACCTTAAAATTATGCTTTTTTGTAAAGTTTTTGCGTCATAGTATTATCTATTATGTTCATTTTTATACCTTAGTGATAGTGTTGGGGGGTCCCACGTCTGTTTACTTCACTATACAGTTTTTGTGCTTCGGGTAGCGCCGGAAGTACTGACTGGGTGTCGTTTTACGGCAGAATATGGCAAGCCAAAGGGATAAAAAAAAGCGCTCGTTCTAAACGCGCGTTATGTCCGCTTAAATGAGCGTCCTGAACGCATGTTTTGACGCAAAAGGGGGCAAAAACTCACGTGTTCTAAAAGCGAGCATTATGTCTGCCAAAACACACATCTTGAACGAGCGTTTTGGTGGACATAATGCGAGTTTAGAACGCGCATTTTTTTATCCCTTTGGCTTGCCATAATTGTATAACGTAGACTCGCTGTAGCAGCGGCAGATTCACCAAAGAAAGCTAGAAATCCCTTATCAGAGGAATATAGGAAAAGAAAAGAAGAACGTGATAGAGCACGAGCAAAGACCAGAGTTATTATTGGGCCGTCTTTTCCTCGCTGGAGAGCTCTTTTAGAAAGAAAGGCATGAACTACGGACTCTGACCTAGCCGTGCTGCTAATGGCTAGGTAAGTAATAAATGATTTCACCAGGGTTATTGTGTTTGGTCGGGCATAAAGTTGTTACACAGTCCTGATAAAATTATTTATTCAATGTGTGGAGGTAGAAAAGTTTGTTTTCATTGTTTTGCCTGATATTAGGAATGTAAACATGACTCTTATGCCCGAGAGAGAGATTTAATGTTACGACAGTGACGTTACGCAGCAAGCCTCTAGAGGGCGACAGAGACCATATAACTGCAATGTTGCGGAATGCTGCTTTAACTCACCTTCATAATGAATATAAGTGGACACTATTTAAAACCTTTGTCTTTATTTAAATGTGGCGTCTTAAATATGGTCTGGACTGTCCTGTTGACGGTTATCCTTGGCAGGTCCTGCAACAATCGCTTATAAAACGCAATAAGCAACACAAACGGTAGCTACTGCAACCCGGAAGTGATTCAGCTGGATAAAAAGTCAGGAAGCATCAAACCAGGGGTCTGTAGCATGAATCTTATTCAGAGCTCTTTCTTCTGTCAATTGAACAAAATCGTCTTTGCAAAAGTCTTCACTGTGGAGCTAAAAAAAAATCTCTAAAAACATTTAGATGGAGAGATGCTGGCCTCCTCATTTTGGTTCTCCTGGAGGTTTCTTTCTTTCCACTGTTGCCCTGTGCTTGCAGCCTTTTTACAGAATGTTTTATTGGCACATACTATCAACTTTCTGTTGCAGACCAATTCTACCTTTATTAAAGTTCTGATGGCAGTGCGACGGATCCTGCTACAGTGCTAAACATAAAAGGTTAAATGGTTCAACCATCAGTGTTTAGTCTTTAAATTCTCCAGATCTTAGTTCAGCCACTTAGTACGTGTTTGACAAGCATGTTTGACCCATCCACCTTGCAATTTACAGGACTTAAAGGATTTGCCACACATGGCTTGATGCCAGAAACTCCAGCATGGATAGGGTGACTCGGGACCTGGCAGCAGTCTACGGCCATGGTGGAACAGGGGGACTTTTATATTCTTTATTTATAGTCATCAGATGCAAACATGTGTGTCAGCAATACAAGTAGAGAATACAAGGACAGGTATGACAAGGTGTGTTACACTGACAATACAAGGGACAATAAAATCACATGTTAACAGACAGTTAAGGTGTTTTAATATCTCTTAAAGAGGAGCTACAATATAAACCAACATTTTCCTTGTTGTTGTTGAATAAAGACAGCTTGGGTGGTCAAAAGTAGCATGTTAAAAAGTCAAAGCCGTGTGTGACCTACTTTTTATGTAAATTAGAAAATTGAAAAAAAAAAACGAGAGAAAAACTTCTGTTCTGAGAAAACCTTCCTTAACCTGTCATAAGGGGGAGCCACGCCTCCTCAAACCTGCATGTCTCCAGTGTCTGAGGCCTTCTGGGGAATCCAGCCAATCAGCAAGCAGTCATTATCATATTCATGTCCTGGCCGAGTGGGAGGGGCAAACAGTTCTTTTCACAGCAAGGCTGGTTTAGGGGGTTTAGAATGGCCTGTATCAGGGCTCCTGGGACATGAAAGACAAAAGAACATTTCTTATGCTTTTCAGAGGCTCAAAGCTCTGTTCCAGATTGTTGATTAACTGCATTCTAACTCTTTAAAGGTGAAACGATGTATAATTGTAGTCTTTTCCCCTTTAGAAGAGTGGTTCTGTGGAAAAGTTAGCAAGTTAGCTAGTAATATCTTACCTTTGGTGAAAAGCTTTTTGAACAGCTACAGTTTAAAGAGACAACCTTTAATCCTGACTGGATTACTGAGCTTGCAATCCAGTCAGGAAAACAACAAAAATAGATTACTGCTGCTTTGAGAAAACTCCAAAATTAAAGATTTATTAGCAGTTTGTCTTAATTATATTTTATAAACCTTTTCACTGCTGCCAGTTTCCTGTTTGATGGTTGTTTGCAAGCACAAGACGCTGCAGCAGTAGCTAGCGGTAGCAGCCTGGGGTAACTCTGGCATGAGAATTAAGATATTTCTGCTGGAATAACCATTTTATGTGAGACTGAAGGCTGTGTAATGGTGTATAAAATAGAATTTGCATGAACTGCTTTGAAATTTTTTAGATTGTAGTTGTTTAAGATAGCAGCAATCCAATTTGTCTTGTTAGATTAGCAATTACCTTATCAATCCAATCAGGACTAATATAATTTTTTCCACACTGAAGATATTTATAGAGAGATATTTATAACAGGTTCATGAGCAAACCCGCATCTGATGTACTTTTTAAACCAATCACTCTAAAATACAGAGAACTTTGGTTCCCACCTGTGCTTACTTGCTCTTGTTTATATGTATCTGAATTCAAATGACGCTGAAAACAGGCGACAACAATGAAGGTGAAACAGATTCTCTCCCAGGCAGCGGTCAAGGAGGGCCACTGTCCTTTATGTTTAACATTTTCTCTGCAACTCAGCTGATCCAAATGGTTACGTTGCCTCTTCAGCATGTCAATTTCTGCAGAAGCCTGTTTAATGCTCATTCATCTGTTCACTCAGGGAATCAGCTGAAACATGCAGGCTACTGGCCATCAAGGACTGGATTTGGTCACCTTTGCTCCACTTTATATTTATGTAAAAATTCCATGACTAGTTTCAAACTGTATGTTCTTTTTTTTGGTAAGAAAACATAAAGATTGAGTTTGGTTTAAAATTTACAAAAAAGTTTTCCAATAGGATGCTTCAGGTTTCAGAAAGTAACTGGTGCCCATGCCAGGACATTCGTCCATTCCACTTCAGAAAATGTTGAAATGACATTCCTGCAGCAGAATACACCAAAAAAATATATTGAAGTAGTTTTATTTGATATTTATTTGAGTTTTGCTCTGCTGGGTTACTTGTGGACAAGAACACTTTCTGATGACAGCTTATTAAACTTTGGTACAAATTTATCTTGCATTTTCATTTGAAAAGTGCTTTAAAGGTCAAATTTGCTTTAATAAAAAGAAAAAAAAAAGGTTCCAGGGCCAAATTGGGATGGACAGATATAAAATGAGCAACAGATGGCTGGAGCTGGTGAAGAGAGGAAAACAACACTGCTGCACCGAGCCCATCAGGCGTTTGGGCAGATTTCAGAGCTCTATCTTCATAAACCATTTATTTAACTTAAAGATATGAATACTGGTAAAAAAAAGGTTTTTGCCAGCTCATTATAAAATCCTTTCCTACAATTAAAACTTCTTTAGATTCAGTCATTTCCTACTAAAGTAAACCCAACTTAGAAGGCAGTAAACTGGTCAGCATGGCTCACTGAAAGTGGTCACTCAACTCAGCCGTTCCAGTCAACTTCCTAGAGTGTTTTTAAAGATTAACTTGTGATTTTGTAGCTCAGAACTCACATTTTTGCCTAAATCGTGCTGCTTTTATCATAGATGACTCTATTCAGCTGGTTTAAGCAAGAATTCTTTCATAAACTCTCATAAATCTTCCTCTTACATCCAGCACCGAATCCCATGCAAAGATAGATTTTATTTTTTTGTGACCAGTTATTGATAAATGAAGCTTTTAGAAGCTAAATAGCCTGATTTTTCTTGTGGTAGTCGCTGAAGCCAGATATAGAAATTCTAATGAATGCCAGCTTTGTTTGTTAACACACTACTCATATCAGCTTAATCTGGCTGGAATGAGTAAGTTATTCATGTTTGTCTTTTTCTTATTCGTCATTAATCTTATAAGATAAGACATGCTTTGTGCCAGATTTAGTCACTATCTAATTTCCATCTGTGGTTCTAGGGCATGCAGATCAAAACTATTTACAGAAATCAAACCGCTCTGCAGTAAAAACTGGTGGCATCCTCTGCTGCTAATGAACTTTCTACGTTGGGTTGTTTTCATTCCAGATTATTTAAACTGCAAAAGGATGTAAAGTCACTGATATCATTAAAGCGGCAATTCGAAGGTTTCCCCCTTTCAGGAATTAGCCTGTATGATTTTTTTAGAAATCTGTAAAAGGGATTATCTTACCCTGAGCTGTGATTCAAGGTAGGCAGTATGTCACATTTATGTTTTGCTAAACCCATCCCCGTCCCATAGAGCCCCATGCAGTTTGAATAGAGCATCACTCACCATTGGCCAGTAGTGTTAGACATCATTTTAAATCACAGAGCATGTGCACATTTGCAGAAGTTCCTAGAAATATGCAGTTGGCAACTTTTCTTGTAAATAAGTACGTCTTTAAAGTGACTATGTGTAGTTTCTTGGCGATAGGGGGCAGCAGTACATATATTTCAGGGTAGTTTTACACCATATCGCCGTGACTGTCACTAGTTTACAAAAACATTATGGTAAATGTTACCTGTCGAGCAGAAAGCATGCGACCTCGGCGTGACTCCTCAGACTCTGATAGTCCTTCAGATACTTCAGTGCTAGTTTTCTGGTGGTGTAGGTTCCGGATCTGCTCGAGGTCCTGCGCTTGCTGATAACATCACACTATGGCAATACCATTCTGCCAAAATATATTACATCTCTTTTTCGATTCTGTTCTTTCACATAAGTTTTGTTATTAAATTCATGTTTCTTACCGCCTAAATGTTTTCGAATGTGGTAACGTAACTTCCGTAAGTCGTACGTCCGGTCAATCATCTAGTGTGACATCATCGTCAGGCGCAGGACCCCGAGCCGACTCACGTAGAAGGAAACATGGCATCCTTCAGAGACTTAGACCCGTGCCCTATGTATTTTAGACTCGATTCTTATGGTTATATGTTACGAAGCCGCCAACATTCTTCAACGACTTGACATCATTTTATTCATTTTCAACAACATTTTGATGGATATTTCCAGAGATTAATGGTAAAAACTACACATTGTCACTTTAATCAGCTGTGGCCTTTCCATTTAATTAACTTGTCCTCACAGCACGTAGCTATGTGTAGCTAGACAGCTAGCAAACACCTAAAACAAAACAGGAGTCTCCACCCAAGGCTTGCTATTCTTATATAATGCAATATACAGAAAAAGTAAAACTACATTATTACTAACTAATAAAAACATCTTAGTGTGTGCTTAGTGCTTAGGGAGAATGAGATTCAATTGTTGTTGGAGGCTAAGTCAATATTGCACTTTTCTTATTACTAACTAAAACTGAAGTAGTTGTCATTCAATGTTTAAAATGTAAACATGTATGATAGGAAGTCTGAGATGTTAGTAACATAAAATGTTTTAGTTTTTCTATTTTTACGAGAGGGGGTCACAGCATATATCGGTATCGGTTTGTATTTGCATCGGAAATTAAGAGTGAGACAGTACCGGTATATCAGATATCGATAAAAAAGTCAATATTGAGCATCCCTAATTTAAACAAAATTCAAATATCTGAAATATCACTTTAAATTAGAAAGAATCAGACTGGGTTTAATACAAGTCTGTGGTTTTCTTGCGATGGAAGGATTCAGTCTTATGCAAAAACAGAATGGATCCTAAGAGAACAGACCTTTAACTTTACCAATGGTAAAAGCACACACACACACACACACACACACACGCATGCACGCTAGCATGCTAGAACGCATGCTAGAACACACACACGTTTCTGCTGCTGTGTATGATTTAATCACCGTCCTGCAGGGAATGACTGACAGACTCTTGAATTTGCCATCAGGACACACGTCACTTAGCAACCGTTGTTAATGTCTCACCCTCCAGGTGTAACTTCCATAATAAAGGAAGCTGCATTTGAACTGTTCGCCATTCAAAACTGTGTGATTGTTGTGTTTTTCTAAAAGTGACAGTGAATAAACATATACAAGCTGCTGCTGAGAATGAGTCAAGGTTTAAGAGATCATCTCTCTCTCTCTCTCTCTCTCTCTCTCTCCCTCCACGCTTTCACATTCTGTGATCAACGTTATAATTAATCAAACAACACTACAGAGCGCTCTAATTAAACTTCCTGCTTACTGCAGGCTTTACACCACTCTTTAACAGTGGATTACATACAAGCTCACATGCAAAAAGGGTTTTATTTCATTAAGTTACAAACTAAGAAGACATCAGTGTAATTGCACCCAAAGTACACTGTTTAAACACAAGTTCAGTCACAAACTTTAATGAAATGCTGTTTGTCACTTACATTTCCCCATAAATAATTAATTTTATTGCTGTTTCTTATGTTTATCCGTGCAAACATCTCTATACATCCACAGATATCCCATAATAACACCCCCGTTTGTTCCTGTTCCTTATTGAACGAGGCTACAAAAAGAATCTTAAATGAGCCGCAGTTACAAGAGAGTTGTTCTGTCGAGGGTTCGCTCCTGTGAATCTGGTGTGTATGTGTGTGTGTGTGTGTGTGTGTGTGTGTGTGTGTGTGTGGTCATATATAAATAACATAGGTCAAAAGAATATCCTCTCGATGTAACAGATGTAACGTTCCTAACAGGACAACACTGTTAGCTCTTTGTCACATAAATCAGATTTTTGTCCATTTTTGTCACAATTCATCCCCCCAACACTTACTGAGTCCTCTCTTATCCTCGGACACATCCAGGAAAATGATGTGTTATGAATCGTTGAAGGATTTTTATCTAACTAGCTTGAAATATGCCTCGGCCAAGAGTCTGTTCCATGTTTTAGACAAGTGGGCTTTAGAGGAAAAAAGAGCTGTAAGCTCCCAGTGGAAGTAAAAGACTCATCAGCTATGGAGTGGAAAGCTGAGAGCCTCTTCTTGGGAAACAGTGCCATCTATTGATTATCACTTCTTGTTGCATCATCATGATGCTGATCTGTAACTTTTAGGCAGAAAGCAGCAGTTTAGTGAGATCATTTATTTTCTCCTTTTCAGATTGTGTCTGTCCTGCATGTTATCACTGACACACACACACACACACACACACACACACACACACACACACACACACACACACACACACACACACACACACACACACACACACACACACACACACACACACACACACACACACACACACACACACACACACCCTACATTCACTGACTGAGTGGTGTGTACCGTACCCATCCAATCTTAAAACTCTGTTTTCCATATTTTTCTTGTGTTAAATGCGGCCAAACTTTGTTTTATCACTAGATCTGCTGTGGAGAATGTGTACCATCTATAAGATTTAATCAGCATTTCACAATTTTATTGGAATCTGAGACGTGTCTGAATGAAAAAAAACAAGATGCATGATTTTTCCTTCAGATCTTTAGGATTAATGTATCGTTTTCATTAAGACATATTCGATAGCTGAAACTTCCTCTTTATGTGCACTTCATACGATCCTCTCCTCATTTCTTTATGAATCAACCCCTAATAAAAATATTGTTGCATGAAGTACTATGACATTTTTGAGGAATCTCCTTTGATCCTGGCTGTTTACTTGTGAGGACTTGTGCTGGACACCCTGAACTGACGACACTCTGGGGGATTTCCTACAGGAAAGAATAGAATAGAATAGAATAGAATAGAATAGAATAGAATAGAATAGAATAGAATAGAATAGAATAGAATAGAATGAAAATACCTTTGTTTCCTACATTGGGGAAATTTTGGATGTCACAGCAACAAGTCACATAGATGGGGCCAAAAAGGTGAGTGAAAAATAAAGAATTGAAAATATAAACATTTTAAGAAATAATAAATAAAATACAGTGTGGAAAAAGTGTTTACAGAGAATGGGAACATGACTGGAAAACTGAGCAAATGCAGTAATAAATAGGTGCAGGTAGAATGACAGAAACTGTGCAAATCCCTAAAGCAGCAGGGATGATGGGATGCAAAAGAGAGTATTTACTGGTTTTGTTGGGAGTAGTGGCTGACTCTAACTGATGGATAGAAAGAAACTAATAGCTAATATTTCCAGAAAACATAATTTTTCTCCTCCCCATCAAAATTAGAACAAAAACTTTAAAACTCTACAGGCACTTTTGATCCTGAGCTATCAAAATCTATCATCAAATATCAGAAATTATTTAGAAATGGCTGTTTTTTTATGTCAATCCTAAAATTATTTACCCTAAAACTCAAATATTTATTATAATTACAGTCTCTGGTCAGTTAGAGTGCTTAGACCTGACACCACTTTTGGTCAGTGCCCTCTCACAACACTCAGATCTAGTAAATTCAATTCAGTTTATTTATATGGCGCCAAATCACAACAAGAGTCATCTCAAGGCACTTCACAAAGTAAACATTCCAATACAAATAAACAAGAAAACAAATCAAACACCAAAATCAACTGAGATCAATTGTTTCTAACGACCGTTTGAGTTTGAAAACTTACTGGACAGCCGATTTGCTCGTGTGCTGGTTAAAAGGGTCCAGCTTTGCTCTGACATCACTGTGATCTGGAGGAGTTTGTAACAAGACTAGCTGAGAAAAGCCTTATTCACCAGCACCGTGGTTGATATTCACAGCGAAAGGCAGCCGTCAGTGCCCAACTGCTCACTATGCTAATTTCTGACACATCTCTGTGAAATTTATGTGAGATCTGCGGTAACACGCAGTGACCAGTGGACGCATGCATCATACTGTAGTTCACATCGTCATCATGTGAAAAACGATTGCGTCCAAAGAGCTCAGAGGGAGGAAGGAAAACTTGAACTCTCAATGGAATTCTTTTGCAAGGATGCATCATTTATGTTTGGTTTCCTCTTTTAAACCTTTACCAGCATTTATATTTGTGATCCTACAGCTTCCAGAGCTGCTGCAGTTTTCAAAACCTAGAAAATATCACAATGGTGTTGATTCTTTTGAAGCCATTCTGTCCTTTAGGACACATTTTTACTAAAACCATCACAGGTTTTGACATATTTTGATCCTATTGTCATTTTAACACATTCATGGGGTTCAGCAGAGGCAAAAACATCTAAAGATCAGAGCCAGTGTGTGCACTACTAATGCCTTTGAAGGATCGCTGCATGTTGCTCCTCACACCCGTGTGGCCACGGGGCCTTGGACTCTCTGAGCTGCAGCAGGACGTCTAGAAGAAGATCAGGCCCGAGCCGTGCCTCACTGTGACACGTGTCAGCCTCGGTTAGCTCTGACTCTTCCTGGTGATGACTGTAATCAAACAGTATAGTCAGATAAACAGCATTCACGTCCAGAGACGTGGCTTTGTACTTCCAAACAGATGAAATGCTGTTCCTGACAGGTCAAGGCTGAAGGTGGATCTTATGTTGATGGATTTGATGTTAGACTGATATGGATGAAGGCTCTTAAAGAGCAGAGCCTTTAAATGATCCGTTTCCTGATAGAAAGAGATTTGTTTTACTTTTCTTTTAATCTAAAAGTTTGAGAAGTATTCTCAGAAATCCCACTTCCCACCATCATCATCAGTTTTTAAATTAGGATGCGTTAAGTAGAAATCTTTACCAAACAAATATGAAGCTATTTCAACTTTCTTTTGTCTGTTTTGTACTTAAGGAAGTAATTCATTCAAGATTGTCCTCCTTTTTTAAAAGTATTTTACACATGGAGTAATGAGTTTTTGCCAAGAGTTCTAAAACAAACCTAATAAATAAAGAAATGTCAACGAACCAAAAAAAATCTACTTTAAGAGAGCTGCACAGGAGCACCCTTAAGCAGGTGTAAGAGCTCCACCTTGTGGACAAACTGTTTAATGAGACCCCTGCATTGCTCAGAAGGCTCAATGTTTATATGTCATGAAATATTTCTCAATACTTCAGGATTTTTCCCACCAAACTATTGAAATTATTGATCATAATGAATTGTTAAAGGTAGATAATGGAACGTAGGCAGTGAGCTTTAGTGATTTTTGCAGCTGGAAGCAGCAAACTGAAATGAGGACTGAGCTTTAGGAATAACCACAGAAATTAAGTTACTGGAACGTAAATTTTGACCATTGTTGGAAGTGATGAGTAGTGATATGACGGGATTCTCAGAAGAATCAGAATCAGAAGCATTTTATTGCCATATGTGTGAAAAATCACAAAATTAGGAAATTGCTGCAGTACTTGGTGCAAAAAAAGAGATAATCAAAAATAAGAAATAAGCACAATAAAATAGAGAGGCAATAATTAGAGAAACGGTTAATATATACAAGACAATGTAGGTACTTTCTACAAGTTTTATGAACATGTTGCTGATGTATTTACTAGCTGCTTTGGGTGCTTATTGGAACAAATGATCGTGTGAATTTTACTTTTATTGTATTGAGAAATGATGTCAAGACAGAAGAGCTTTGTTATTGTTTTGTGATTAATAAACAGGTTCAACATTGAGTCAAAATCACTTCATTTCCTTTATTTTACTCAACTATCTGACAATTTTACCTTCTGAAACTGGAGTGTGTTTGTTTTTCATCCTAATCTGTCATAAACGGCACAAAGTGATTTTCAAGAGAGTAAAAAAAAAGCCTAATTTTTAAACATTTTATCTTATTTTTAGTCTAAAATGAAAATAAATGATTCTAGGATGATTGCTTTACTTAAAATAAGATAAATATTCTTAAATGTGATTCAAACTTTCTTGTTTTGAGTAAAAAAATTCTTAAATTCTTAAAGCTACTAAAAGAATAGAATATTAGATTTATTAGCTAAAAAAAGCAACGTTTGCTGACCCCATTGGCAGTATTTTTACTCAGAACAAGAACATTTGGATCACATTTAAGAATATTTATCTTATTTTAAGTAATGCTGTTTTTCTACAGAAGAATTTCTTTCTTTTTAGACTAAAAATGAGATAAAATGTCAAATATTAATAAATTTAAATAAAAAGGTGAATGCAGACTGTTTTATGTTAATGTTGAACACTAGAGGGCGGCATTGCTTTGATCAACTTTCAAAGACATGATAAACTTCTATCAGCTTCAACATTTTTATTATCTAACACCAGTAACGTTACTTTCATACTGATTTTTATTTTCTGCTTCCGTGACACAATCCTTCAGAGGTTTATTCTCGAGCACATGACTGATTCTGTCCTAGAGCCAGAGTATTATGTATCCATAGGCTTTCATACCCGTGAGGCTTATATTAGTGCAGCTTTCCCTCTAATCTCATTATTTGTCTTCTCTGTGCTTGTTTTGTTAAGTGATTCTTTTTTTCCCCACACAAAAACCAAATGAGGTTCTCTCCTCTGACCAGATAGGAGGCTTAAGTCATGCAGTTGATGTCAGTGTTATTCATATTTTATAGAAGGAGACTTTTGTCATGAGGGATTTTCTGCTTTGTTGTTCTGAACAGGATTTCCTCGGCTGGGGGAAGAGAATTTATGTTGGGTTCTTCCTAAGTGACTTCCTCCTGGAAAAGCCTCTTAAACAATACTTCTGAGCTGGATTTTCAATTTAAAAAAGCCTCTCTTTTTTTGTAAAAGTAAGTTATATGCTAGCTATGTGTTCTTTTGGAATGTGATAAAAATGGTTTCGTTTTAAATAAATTACTGCTTTATTTAAACTATCCATTTGTTTATGTGATGGGAATACCAGCCATTGTTTTATGCTCAGATTTTATTTTGTTTTAAAACTATGATCAAGTAAATAATTTCCGTGTGTGTGTGTGTGTGTGTGTATGTGTGTGTGTGGCAGTTTAGATATCAGAACACCTACTATTCAAATATGAGTAAATGAGGGTTCATAAAAACTAAAAAAGCCAAAATAATAGTTTATGTTATATTGTAAAGTTCCAACTCTGTTGTTCTTTTTGACAATGTAAAGATTATAGGAGTTATTGGTGGAGAGCTGAAATCAAATAATTATTCATCAGTATTCTATAGTTTCATCTCCTGAGGCACCTACTTTACTCTAATTGCATGTCTACTTTTAAATTGTCTATCGAAGATGAAACAAAAACACCACATATCATCTTCTTTGCATTTGTTGTGCCTTTAGCAAAAGAGGTTAAGTTTGACCTTTGAGTCAAGCATCTATACATGAGTATGCTTCAATGAGACTAAAACGTAGAAATGGTTAATGACATCATGATAGTTTAAATGATTACAAGTGGGTTCCTGTTGAAATGTTATGCAGAATTTATGTTATCAGGTGTCGATAAATCGTCAAACAACCTCTGTAAAGTGAAACAGACTTATCCTGACAGGATTGATAGGCTTACGGCTAGTCCGAGTAAGACCAAGACCAAAGTTGATTACTGCCATCTTCAGTCTAAACGTTTCATAAATATTTACGTGAATGATCTTTTGCAAACCTTTGCTGATGTCAATTACATGAAGATTTAGGTTTAAGTATTACCATAATCCTCTCAGAAGGACCCAGCTGCACCAGATGTGCTATAGCTAGCTACTGCTGCTATTCGCAAACATCCACATAATTCTTAGTATTTTGAGACTGGAGGTGTTTTAAGAGGGTATCAACTTATAGGACAGCAGTAGCTCAGGAGGTAGAGTGGGTTGTCCAGTAATTGGAAGGTTGCAGGTTCAATCCCAGCTCCTGCCAGAGGATGCTGCTGTTGTGTCCTTGGGCAAGACACTTAACCCACCTTGCCTGGTGGTGGTTGGAGAGACAGGCAGCATCTGTGTGTGGCAGGCCTTACCTCTTGTGAGTGGTTTCTGTAAAATGGCCCTTTCAGTTGGCTCGCTGTTAAAATTACTCTGAAGTTCCAATAGTGGAAACACAACTATTGTCTCAGTCCAGCCCTGCCCTCATCTTAGCCATGCTCAGACTAGCTGTTGGCACATCAATCTGATCAGAACCAGTTTTTGTGTCTCCAAACTGAGGTTATTCAAAAACTAAAAAAACTATCTACAAAGAGGAAAATAATTCAAAACAAAAAAAATCCAAATCATGGTTTTAAACTGTTTTTGGAACATAACTGATGAACTCACAAGCATCATAAAAAAAGGTTTTGCTGCCTCTGCAGAGATCAGGGTCTGCCATAGTTTCTGTTTTAGTGATCTCAACAATAAATTTGATTTCCTGTCCAGATTCCTTCTGTTCCCCTGCCTTGCTGTCAGGAAACACCACGTTTCTCAAAGGGATGACACGTTTGTGTGCATTTATGTACCATCTACCCTCCCCAGGTGTCTTAAATGTCCAAACAGCATAATGTGTCTCTCAGATGTCCTCCTATAGCTGCAGGTGAATAAAATCCTGCATCAAAGCATGAAAAAACAAACACAAAAAATACTTTTCAATAAAAAAGTCTCGTTTCATTTCCATCATGTTTAGTTTGCATGGCTTTTTTGTCAGTGGGCCACTTGCACAGCTGCTGTGTTTCAGTTTTGAAGTCCAGATCAGAACCAGAGGAGCACTAGGACCCGGAGGCGCGGGACGCCTCCCTCCTCCGTCTCATTACCGTGGATCTGACAGCTTGTTGGGTCGATCATTTGCAAAAGGATGTGAGTTGGGCATGGCCTGAGTGTTTTTAGTAGTTCTGTGCCTCTTTTTTTCTAAGCTACCGCGTCATGAGACAATAACAAGTCTCCAAACAGACGCGCGCTGTTTGATTCATGCATGAGAAGAACAAGTTGGCGTTTGGAAGCTTGAGTTTTTTAAAGCCACAGAAAACATCTCATCGGATCAGTAAGCATTTCCAGACCTGTAGATTCAAACTGGACTAAAAGTTTAGAGACGCGCACGTGTAGCCCAGAGCTTTCTGCGCATCCAGATCTGCGCTTTCCTGGGATTTTTTGCGTAAAACAGGAAGCGACAACATGTCTCTAATCAGAAACACCGAATATGAGCACTTTGAAGAACGAAACCGGCCTCATCGGACGCCCAGGACCAACTCTGCCTCTGCCGGGTCCCAGTCTGGCTCCGGAGGCAACTGTCTGGTCCCCAGCCCGGCGCACAGCGCGCACTGCAGCTTCTACCGCACACGCACGCTCCAGTCGCTCACCTCCGAGAAGAAAGCCAGGAAAGTGCGGTTTTATCGAAACGGTGACAAGTATTTCAAAGGTTTGGTGTATGCCGTGTCCAATGACCGGTTCCGGTCCCTGGATGCGCTGCTGATGGAGCTCACACGGTCCCTGTCAGACAACGTCAACCTTCCCCAAGGTGTCAGGACGTTATATACTCTGGACGGAGACAGGAAGATCAGCAGCCTGGAAGAGCTAGTACAAGGTAAGATCACATTTAAGGACAGAATACTCTAATAAAATATGATAAAGTTTGGCAAATGTTCCTTTAATTAGAGCAGGATAGGTGTTCAATCCCATAAATGTTTCATCTTGATCCATGAGCTCTACCAACTAATTGTTGTGGGTGTGTGGAGCAGACCTCTCATGCATTTTGCACATGCACTGACATAACTGGCCCGACAGTCCTGACCCAGTGCCATGCCTCCAGACGGGCGCGCAGACCCCTCAGTGGTGCAGCTTAGGACAGATATGTGCCAATGTGCATCACTGTCGACTGATATCAGCAATGCTCATAACTCAATTAGTGTAAATGTGGGTTTACTCAGGCGTGAAAGTGTGTGTGTGTGTGTGTGTGTGTGTGTGTGTGTGTGTGTGTGTGTGTGTGTGTGTGTGTCATTGATCTCACTGATCTCACCCTCAGGACCATTAAACCTTAAACCTCACTAATCGATAAATTCACAGTTTACCATCCAGATGTAAAAATAGAAATTAGAATCCTGAGTAAGGCAACAGGGTTCCTAAGGATCCTCTGACCTCCTTCTAAAAGTATTCTTACATTCTGCTCTACTTTCATCTCACCTCCCAAGTTTTCGTCTCTGGGCTACCATCACTTCCTTCCCTATCTGATCCCCTGAGAGGCTAGAGAAGATTTAGGCCGGCTCATGATCCAAATTCTGCCAAAACAAATCAAAAGTTGACCTGATGTGTTGAGATACACTTTTTTAAATAAAAAAAAGTATTGTGTGGTACAGACGTCAGAATGGAAGTTTATGGATTTAACCTGTGAGATGATATATCTCCTGATCAGACCCACTGATGTTTGACTCAGATGATTTAAAATTGTGATTCTGTAGTTTTACTTTGTCTTTAAACGTTTAACCGATGTAAAAACTCCATCTTGTCCTTGTTTGTGCATCTATAAGATGGGACACAGCACCATGTCTCTACTGATTGAGCTCATTTTGGTCTTCTGTAGTAACGCATGTACATCAGACCCTGAGTTTATGGTTTAACGTGTGGTCACATATGCAAATTAGCTGATTATACGTAGTTGATATTCAAATAATGTTTAAACAGTCCAATAATAGAAATGTTTAGTTTCTATGTACTTTTTTATACCGTGTGAAACTAATGGATGAGCTAAAACTCACCCATGATTGTTAAAAACAGACAAGTTTAATTATTTAGAATAAAATAAATGATTTAAACCCCACGTTGTTTAGTTTTTGTCCCTGAAAGGTTTGGAGTTCAGATCTGAAACAAGTGAGCTGCTGTTTTCCTCTATAACGACCTACAAGAATATTTAATTACAGGGTTAGACTTTAAAAGTAGACGTTTTGTGTGTTTTAGAGGCTTGTAACTGTAAATTGTAGCAAATCAAATCTTAAATGTATTTGTTTCTTTGCTGAATCAGAACTTTTATTCATTCTACTCAGTAAATATTTGTGGTTGATTTGTGTTTCAAACCATCTTAGTGTCAGTTATGAATCTTTAATAATTTTATATTAAATGTTAAGTTGTGTAATCAGCTCATTCAACTGAATATAACATAAAAAGTGCAGAAAAACTTGTTTAGTTATTATTTTTCTTTTTACTTTATAACGTTTTAGGTGATAAATCACAATAATTGACGTTATTATGCGGAGAAAATTGATTTGCATGATAGCTATAGCAGTGCATTATTATTATTCCCACATGTGCTATTGGACTTGGTGCAGCTGAGATGTGCTGGATGAGTTATTAATGATGACCTCATGTGTTGTCCACATGAGGACAGCGGCGGGTGGACGAGGCCTCTGTCTCATTCGCTGAGAGACATCAGGGAATTGACTTGTCAGCAGTCCCCATCTGAGGGCTTTTTGTTGTTCTGTCATTTTCACCGTGATGAACGATGGCTCCACTTACACTTAAACAGCCACAGATCTGGTCTATCAGCTGTGGCCTTTCCTTTTAATTAACCTTTAGTTAATTGCTGGCCTAATAAAAGCTGGTGTCATGAGAGAGACTGTCACATTTGATCCTCCTAATGTTCTAAGCTCATCATGTTTGTCTTGACACACATCTAATACCCCACATTTTATTAATGGCTTCACATTAAGACGAGATAGTGATACAGGATCTCTAATGCATGTGGGAATTATTATGTTTTATAGATGGTGCCTAAATAAATTTTCTTTAAAGTCATTGCATTGAACTCATTGAAAGATTTCCATGCATTTATGATGATTAAAGTCTTTCAAGACGGTGCAGTGAACATCAGGTGCAGATAAGTCCCGTCTCTGGTAGGAAGTTCACAAGCACCCATTTGGATCAGTTCAGTAACACTGAGGGAACGTTTGCAAACCCTGATCTCAGACTTGATAAGGCCAAATGCTGGTTTTAAATAAAGGTTATTTGGCATTACAGGTTACATTTATATGAATTTGAATGTTTTCATTCTAGTTATTACTTGTCATTTTTTTGATAAATCAGTTTTTGTTATTTAAAAGCAAAGAATTTCATTATTTTGTGTTGGGTCAGGGACGAGGTCCTGCCTCAAGTGGAGGAGTTTAAGTTTCTCGGGGTCTTGTTCACGAGTGAGGGAAAGATGGAGCGGGAGATCAATAGGTGGAATGGTGCTGTGTCTGCAGTGATGCGGGCGTTGTACCGGTCTGTCGTGGTGCAGAGAGAGCAGAGCCAGAAGGCGACGCTCTCGATTTACTGGTCGATCTACGTTCCTACCCTCATCTATGGTCACGAGCTTTGGGTAGTGACCGAAAGAATGAGATTGCGAATAAAAACGACCGAATTAAATTTTCTCCACAAGGTGTCTGGGCTCTCCCTTAGAGATGGGGTGAGAATCTCGGTCATCTGGGAGGGGCTTGGAGCAGATCTGCTGCTCCTCCACATAGAAATGAGCCAGTTGAGGTGGCTCAAGCTGCCTCCTGGACGCCTCCCTGGTGAGGTTTTCCAGGCACATCCAACTGGGAGGAGACCTAAAGGAAGACCCAGGACATGCTGGAGGGACGATGTTTCTCATCTGGCCAGGGAACGCCTTGGGATTCCCCCAGAGGAGCTGGTATAAGTCGCTGGGGAGAGGGAGGTCTGGGCCTCGCTGCTTAGGTTGCTGCCCCCGCAACCTGACCCTAGAAAATAGGAGGAAGATTGATGGATGGATTTTGTGTTTGATATTTCATCTAAGAAATTGATTTTAAAAATGATTAGCATCTCCAACCTATTGCAATAGCAAATGGGTACAATAGAAGGAGGTCAGAGCTAATGCTACACCCTATTTAAAAGAAACTTCCTACAATTTAAAACAACTCAAACCTTTCCACACAGTCTGCATAACCACATAACCTATCAAACTGCTGACTGGCATGGACTGTCCTTAGTGCGCCCTGATTGCATCATCGTATATGCTAGTCACAGCTTATTTGCAGCATGAAACGTTTAGCAGTTTCTGTGCATGCATTTATGTGTAGCAACACGAATGGTCTGAGAAAAAACCACAAATGTAAGATGTTGTCTCTATAAACCAAAGGGCTTCGCAAAGCGAAACGTCTTCAAGAAACCAAAGAAGTCCAGTTGCCTTCATTCGAACCCCTTTGGATTACCATGACCTGGATGACTGAGAACCTTCACCAGCATATTTTCACTATGAACATGACAAGGTTAAGAAAGCTGAAATACCGGTAAAGTTTAATCATGCATTTGTTTAAAATGAGCTAATTAGCTCCTAAATGGGTCCTGCTTTGATTAGTTGGTAGCTTGACTCCTGTAGAAGATTTTCTCCTTGATTCTCCCAACTAGGGTTAGTCTGACTGCTGTCAGCTGCAGGTAAGATAGTGAAAGCTCAAAGCTGCTCCACCCAATAAAACACTCTATCCCGATAAACTCCCACAGACACACACATCTGGGTATAAATATGTCAAATTAAACTGGAATTTATTAGAATTTTACTGAAGTGAAATGTTTCTGTGGAGTAAAGAGGGATGGGCACAGAGCAAACAGATGATTTGTCACTTTCTTTCTATAAATGGTGGAACAGAACAGAGAGGGCTCTCAGATCCAACACTCAGCAGCCTCTCAGACTTGTTGTTGAAGTTTATTTAGTGACTGAGGCCCTGTCCTCATCTCACATCTTTGTTCTTGAGGGGAAATTTTTGTGTTAATGTGCTCTGATGGAATGCAGGCAGATAAAACAGAATGCTTTGCTTTGGAGGAAGGCCAATGCAGCAGCTCAGCTGCTGAGAGGGAGAGAGGACAGCGTTGCACTGCCTCTCAATGTGCTCATTTGTTTAAGCTGGAAAAAAGTTAACTCTTATGTTAACTCCAGGGAAGTGTCACAGCAGTATTTTGTGGGTCTGAGCATGTATAATGCTGATTTGGTCACCAGTGTTTGTGGTTGTTGGCCTGGCAAGCCATCCTATATATGTGAATATATAGTCTGGCCACGAACCATTGATGGCCCTCAGTCGTGAGGCGGGATCTACAGTTGTCTTTCAAAATGTCAGCACGCAATTGGATAGTGCTACAACGTGACGTAATCACAGCGACGGAAAAGCGGGAGGCAGCAATGGCGTCTAACATCTATGATTTCTGTCGTTTTTGTATGAAAAACATGCAAATATCAGGTGTACTGGGACATTGCACTACTTTGTTTGATAAAAATAAGAAGCCGCTAAGTATAGCCGACAGACTTACGCACGTTGGAGTCTAAATAATCCAATGTTGATGACAAAGCCGTTTCAAAAGAACGTGGTTCCTGCGTTGCCGCCATGTTGCTTGGGTTCACGGCCACAGCGCTGACGTCATCGGCTACTCCCGCTCTGTGATTGGCCCAAAATATAGAGCGCTGTGATTGGCCCAACCAAAACTATAGCGAGCTGTGATTGGACAGCCACAGCAGCGGAACAGGCTGCGAGGTTTCCAATGAAGCGTACCTAGACCAAAGTCTGCAAAGCAAGAATTTGGTCTAGTTCACTAGGCTATGTGGTTGTCACACTTCTTATGTTCTTTATCTTGCGTTTCTTTTTGTTAACTTTTTTATTAAAACTTAAAGACCAGGTTCACTGAGAAGCTTTTGTTATTTTTGAAATATGATCGGCCACTCTGA
>SSNS01000305.1:319683-345086 GCA_006937985.1 Aphyosemion australe | reverse complement strand
GTATAAGAGACAGGATTAAACGTGTGTGTGATAGCCATATGGTTCAGAACAGAACAGCTGAGCTTATCTCTGAAAACAGCTGTGATTTATAGGTTTCAGGCTGGCAGTAGTTTAGGTAATTATGCCCCATTCAATCATCTATACATAATTACATGCTCTATTATGAACAAAGCAATCATAATAAGACCTGAGCGCTCGGGCCTTTCGCTGGATCCACCTCCTTCAGCTGCTCCTGCTTCCTGTTTTTTCTATAATCCGACCCACATGAGGCAAATATGTTATAATACCTAAATCTGAAATTCTGACTGAGGGTTGCTGAGTATTAGGAGACCAGATCAGATTAGACACATGATGTCCCTCTTTAAAGAGATTTATATTAATGTCTCATCTGGAAGAATTCACATATCAAGATTATTTATTACCATAGAAATCGTCCCCAGGAGTGGATTTAGTGATGATCGATGCAGATGGCTGATGAACAGGTCAGATGTCAAGCTGCTGTTTATTATAAAACTATTTATTAAAGGCCAAGTTCACTGAGAAACCATTTTTTGCCTATTATTTTAAATATGATCGGTCACTCTGAGTTTAGCATCCAGGCTAAACGTGAAAATAGTCTTCTACCCCTATTTCCTGCATTAGCCACCGATAAAAAAAAGACGGTGAAACACTCGGATTGGAAGAGCCAGTCAGATCTACGTCACATTGAAAATTATACTCACCCATCCATCTTGTGACAGGGAAGCTTGTTGTTGATTTAGCGTCCAGAAGAGAGCAGAGCACATCTGGGCTAGTAGAAGCTAACCGTTGCGGGGCCTCTCCACCGGCCACGTAAGCGTTGTGTTACGTGTGCGAAACACAGTGCGTGCAATGAGCCGCTGTTATAGTAGACGGGTTCCTTTCCACCAGCTGTGAAGCTTTGCGTTTTGGAATCGTCCCTGAAGCATTAGGACATGTTGCTCTTGCTTAGAATCTATTTTTTTTACACGCTATCCTTCCAGAACACTTCAAACTCCGCAGTTCAGATCGGGCCAGACAGGAAGTCAAACACGAAAGCAGCGTGAAACATTCCGGAAACTTTCAAAATAAGTCATGTGCAGATTTTCAGCTTTTAGCGTTAGCATTAGCAACTCCACCAGGCAGAATCCTTCAGGCTTGTGTTATTTGTGGAGATAAAACATCAACTTTGCAGAGCAAAAGGAGTCAGTAATAGAGTCACATTGCTGTTGTCTAATCTGAGGAAAGATTTCTGAACATCATGAGACTCCAAATCTCACCGTCTTCTGCTGAACTCTCATCTGGCTAACTTCTAGTTCCTGAAACAGGAGCTTTTTTCCCCAACAGAGATCGACTCACAAAGGAATTCATTTATACTAGAGATGGATAAAACAAACAATGTTGATATAATAAAAAACAAACCTCATTTGCAGAATTAAAGCTGAATTTTTGAACCAACAATAAAAGCTTTCTGAGAGAGAAGAAAACATTTAGACTTTATTCTAAACTGAGCCTAAAATTTTATCTGCAAACCTGATAAGAGGAGTCTGTTTTCTGCTCTGTAATTAATATTGGACGTAGGCTTTGTAACACATTCATCTGGGACTCAAATTTCCTTAAGATGATCATATAGTTGAATTATGTCTGCTCTAATATGATTTAGACAGAAACAGACCACCCCAACTTACACAAAGGCAGGATTTTCTGCTGCATGGCTTAGAAAAAAAATCCTAATAAATCTGAGATGGAAGGAAGAAGTCTGGTTAACATAGGTTTGAACAAACTTTATAGATCCCATAAAAAAGCTCCTACAGGCTGACTCCTCAGACACGCACACACACACAGACAGCACACACACACACACACACACACACACACACACACACACCAAATGCCTTACAGCAGCAGTTTCACCATCTGCTCCTCCAAAATTAAATCAGAGGTTCCAGCCACCTGGTCTACAGGCGCTGCAGCCTCCCCCTTGACACACACACACACACACACACGCACGCACACGCACACACACACAGAGACAGAGAGAGACAAATTCTGGTCACTGCTGGATAATTAGAGCTGTAAGCTGAAAAGAACGGGTTAAAGTGCAGCTGTCAGGTGTGTTTTTGAGTGTGTGCACGTGCGTGTATGTGTGTGTGTGTAGATGCGTGAGTATGCACAAAACACTTCTGTCCACTTTCTTTGCTGAAGTCAATGCTGCTCTTTGAACTGAGCGATGCTTGTGGACGTTTGCTATCAGCGCCAGCAGAGTCAGCTGCTGCTTTTCAGGGGAAATGCTGTTTTTCTTCTTCAGGCTGACCAAACAGGAAGATAACAAAACAGGGCCCCTTTTCACCATTTAATTTGATTCAGAATTGTTTATTTTTAGGATGTAAATGTTGTGATATAATCAGTTTTTATTACATTCCACCAATTTGCAAAGAAAACACCCAAAAAACATCAATTTCAACTGAGTGAAATGCAGAATAAATCAGATTAATTATTTGAATTCAGTCTCGCTGAATAAATATGGTAAAACATTAATAACACAGTTGGATTACATATACAAAATTTGTAAAATTAGTCAAATCTTCAGTTTTGTAATCAGTTTCCTCTCTTGAGTGTACACCATGAAGCAGATGGCTAAAAACATAACAAGTTTAAGTAGATTTAAACTTTGGGAGGGTGGTGATTTGTCTCAACATGTTGGAGGAGAACACATAAAGGTACATAAAGCTGCTGGGAACTGGTAGAAAAATGCAGATTTAATCAGAACAACGCTTAAACATGCAAGGAGGTTAAACAGAGTCCAAATAGGATCCAAAAAATACCAGAAATGTGAGTTAAACACAGCAGAGAAGATGGAATAAAGTGTGAAAAAACACATTTACATGGGTCCAACAGAAATTCTTCTACTTTTCCATTTTGAATTATGCAACATTATACAAAAAAATAAAAAATAAACATGGAGAGGTAGATTTTTTCTGTAAGTTCAGCCCATGTGACCCTCACATATAGGGGAGTGTGTGTGGGGAGTGTCACTGCAGTTAAAAGTGTACTGATCCATGTGTTACATAAGTGCCTTTGTTTTTCCAAAGGGTTAAATACTCCTTTGGCAGTGAAAGTGAAATATTGGTCACTATCGTGGATAGGTCCAGAATCAATTTTTAGTGATTTTTGCAGCTTGTCTTGTTTGCTTTCCATATACCTGCAACATAAAAACTAAACACTGCATCTAGAGAGAATAATTAAAAAAGAACAATAATAAAACGAACACTGTCCTGGGAGAAGCAGCTTGCAAAGCTGATGCTGCTCTGATCCACATCCATTTATACTGCACAGTCCATGCAAAACTGTTGTTGCATTACACATGAGGCTCAGTGAAAATCTTGCCACTGTCAAAGGTCAGTTTGGTTGAACCATTCTGTTGTTGAAGAGGCCTCACAGTCTGGTTCTGTTGTGAGTTTGGTGCATACCATTTCTGCAAGCTGCTGAATTCTTTAATTTTCCTGTTTTTTTAATGGATGCATGTTCTGGAACAATTATACCAGCTATATGCACATGAGTAGAAACAACCATCCTGCTGAGCTGCAGGAACAGAAATGTTTGTCTTTTGACAATAATGAGAGAGGAAATGAGTCTCTGCACTGATGCCAATTTAACATAAACTCGTGGATTTAATAGTTTTCCATCTCTACTTTCCCTCTTCAGTGCAGGCTTTGCAGGAATATATAATAGACGAAGTGCATTAGTGCTCCTGCTCGTGCACACTGTTTACCAAAAGTTGAAGGTCATTTTCTGACATCAGTAGATCTGCAGTTTATCAGGGCATAAATAATTCTATGCCATGCTGTGCAAGAACAGCCTGCTGCTAGTCTGGGAAGTCTCATAAGAGACTTCACCAAAATATGCTTAACTCAGTTTTTGTTCTTTGCTAGATGCAGTTGTTCATGTAATATTCTTTAAATTGATCCTAATTTGGGAATAAAATCACAACAAAACGTATTAATACAATTTTATGCATTTTATGGTGGTATTTTTCTACCTTAGCCACCACTATACTGGAAGCATCAGCGGCGCGGAACGTCACTGCTTCAAACAGAATCCATTATAGTCTATGGTGGTGATTCAAACCAGCTACACTTCGCCAATTTCCAGGGGTGTCCTAGAAGCGGCATGACTCTAAAGATAGGATTTGGGGTCTATTTTTGCCGAGAGCCACTTCTGGGACACGTCAATTTCTGCAGTTAACATAGGGCTAGACAGGAATTCACATGTGATTTTAGTGTAAAATGTCTGGTAATTTTCAAAATAAAAGTCTATTGAAGCGATGCAATTTCATATCTATGTAGGTTACGTCTATACGTGTGACCTCACGGCTTATTTAGTCCCTGCATCGTTTGAGAAGTGCAGCGGGGTGTTTTTCATGGGTTTAATTCTAGCAGTGGAGAGGAACACCATTATATATGACATCAAACAGTGATATCAAACGTGGTTTCCTTCTTTTTGGTTTAATGGCGGATGGCATAAACAAACCGTGACCTTTGAAGTCTCGAGGGATCTTGTGATCTCTTTGTTTGAAAGGGGTAGGGTCAGATCTTGATTTGGTGCTTAAATTTGTCTGTTCTTCCAAGATCCAAATCGCGTTTTGCCAAAACTTCGGAAATGCTATTAGTCATTACCTAGACCCATCTTCATGCATGAATTAAATTAATTTAGTTCAACTATATCTATGCATTCAAATGCAGTTTAAAAATGTCTAAAAACGAAGGCTGCAAAAACTGATCTTAAAATGAACAGTGACATTATTTTTGGCTTCAAATGTACATTTTAGTCTTGTCTGGTTGTAGGTTGCTGGGTTTTGTGGTGCACTCGTATACGTAGGAGACGGAAGCTGGCTGGTGTGAGACTGATGCTCTTTGGCATCATCTCACATGACACGCTCCTGGCCTCGATTCTCAGGTTTTACTTTACACATTAGTGCTGCTCTCCTATCTTAAGCTAACAGTTGCCTAAACTCCTCCCACCTTATTGTGTTCAACTCGATAATCGTCTTTATCAAGCTGACAGGACGGTGGGACTCTCTGGGAGTCCACAGGGAGACGAGCGGGACCTGCCTCCTCCCTGAGTGTTTCAGAGACAGAACCACATAAGGGTCTCATCTGCTCGTCAGGCTCTGGCTGTTTTCGCTGGGAGTTCTGGGTTTAATGTCTGCATTTAGGTCATCAACCATGAAATTTGCATGCCCACCTATTGTTCTGCACTGTCGTTAGCACAGAGCGCCATCTGACACCAGCACAGTGACACCATCCCAGCGTGAACCGTGCTGGTTTGGATCAGTGATACTCTCAACTGGTGAACTGATTTTCCCAAAATGATGATTTATGGAACATTTCTTCAAACTTGAATTAAAATGTCCAGTTAGGTGTTGATGAGTAAAACATGTAGGACACAAATCTCTTCTTTGTGTTTTCTCAGTGCCGGCCATATTCAACCAACAAGAAAATATCAAAGTCACACGTGTAAGAGCTCACCCTTGCACCCCCACCCTCACCCGCCACCCCTACATTCAGTCAGCTGTGTAACGCGTGCAGACCACAGACAGGGAAGGGCGTCCATTGTGTGCTGCATGATCTCCATTGTTTGTTTTGTTGATGCAGCCCGGCCCTAATCCATCCCTCTTTCAGTCGTTCTTTCACCCTCCCAGCAGAGGAGTTGACATCATGACATTTTTTTGCTGCTTTCAAACTCCAACCCACAAACTTGTTTGTCTGCATGAGTTTAATCATGCTGGAATGTCCGTTTTGGCCGACTGATGGGATGAGAATGTCATGAGCTGTCCATTCAAATGATTCACTAAAGTGGTCTGTCCCACAAGATTCCCTTTGGGGTGAGGTTAACATAATGCAGCTTATTTTAAGCAGCTACTGCTGTTTAATGAAACTTATGCAGCTAAGTTTCAAACTCACCATCATGTCTGCATGTTTGTTGGATTTACTTCCTGGTTCAACACCTCTTATGTCTTGTGTTTCTGGTTATTGTACTTCCTTTTCTACATCTGGCTGAATAAACTCCTTCTGCACCAATTTCAGCTGTGTTCTTGATCTAAAACATGCTGGAAGCAGACCGCAGTGCCAGGCATGTCAGCTCCACTTTACTAAGTCCAACAGGGAGCGGACCGCCACTCTGAAGTTGCAAGTGCGGTATTCTGGCCACAGAGGGCGGTAGGGGTCTGACTGACATTTCATTAACACTGTAAATGGTTATTTTAGCACATACTAGCTCAAGAAAATGATTTAAAAATATTTAAAAAGTTGCACAGTACGGCTTTAATTTGTGTGATTTCTAGAATATCTCATTTAGAAAAGTTAAGGGATTAGTTTGCCTTTAGCTCTGTATTTCTACTGAATATATTGTAAGTATAAATCAGAATAAATAATAAAACCCAATAATTTACTATAATTAAGCTAATGAGGTTTTTAGGTGGATTTCATTGCTGCAGGGCTCGGTGAAGCCAACGTACAGCAGGATAGAAAGAGAACACAGATGGATGGAGAGAGAAACAGAAGGTCAAACATCTGAGAGGAAGAGGAGTGCAGCATCAGAGAGGACAAACTTTTGTTTACTTTGAGGAAATGTCACCCGGCCAACACGGTGCCCTTCCAACGTGTTCGCTGAGCAGACAGGGCAGGTCCTGCAGGAGGGAGCTGAACTGAAGGTGGTTGGCAAGAGCAAAGGACGTAAGCTTTGATAATGATACTCATAAAGCTAAAATTTTATATTTTAAGTCAGAAAAGTGTCCCGTTTGTTCTGATGGCAGTACTTCAAACATGTCTAGCAGCCAGCCACTAGGGGCAGCATTTTTGTTTCAGCGTCAACCTCTGCATTAGGTTCTTCTGTTAAGGAAATACAATATATATACATATATATATGTTGATGGGGAAAATCAATGTCACAATGTCATATATATATATATATATATATGAAATATTCAAACCCATAGATGGTGGTTTCTTGGCATTCTAGTAAAATAAAAATTAAAGAAGTGAGGAGGGTTTTAAAATTAATCAGTAAATACACTCAGTGGCCACTTTATTGGGTACAAACCGAGCTTCAGAACGGGGAAGAAAGGTGATTTAAGTGACTTTGAACGTTGCATGGTTGTTGGTGCCAGACGGGCTGGTCTGAGTATTTCAGAAACTGCTGATCTTCTGGGATCACAACCATCTCTAGGGTTTACAGAGAATGGTCCGAAAAAGCGAAAACATCCAGTGAGCGGCAGTTCTGTGGGCCAAAATGCCTTGTTGATGCCAGAGGTCAGAGGAGAATGGCCAGACTGGTTGGAGCTGATAGAAAGGCAACAGTAACTCAAATAACCTCTCGTTACAACCAAGGTATGCAGAAGAGCATCTCTGAACGCACAACACGTGGAACCTTGAGGCAGATGGGCTACAGCAGCAGAAGACCACACCGGGTGCCACTCCTGTCCGCTAAGAACAGGAAACTGAGGCTACAATTCGCACAGGCTTTCCAAAAATAGAAGATTGGAAAAATGTTGCCTGGTCTGATGAATCTAAATTTCTGCTGCGACGTTTGGATGGTAGGATCAGAAATTGGCGTCAACAACATGAAAGCATGGATCCATCCTGCCTTGTGTCAACGTTTCAGGCTGCTGGTGGTGGTGTAATGGTAGGGGGGACATTTTCTTGGCACACTTTGGGCCCATTAGTACTAATTGATCATCGTTGCAACGCCACAGCCTACCTGAGTATTTTGATAAAACTTTGAGTTCTTCATCAGTTTGTCAGAGGAATAGTCCAGGAAATAAGATGTTAAAAATCCAGCTGGAATTTCCTGAATCATTTCAGGCAGTTTGACATCGGCGCTGATGTGCGCTGAACTGCTGATGGCTGCAAAGAAATAATTTGAGCCAAGCTTCCTGTCTGACTTTCTACCTAAAGAGAATTTCCCAGATGTCAAACTGCCGTTGCACACATCTCAGGAACCCTCAGTGGGGCTGTGTGTTGCTGTGTCATTAAACTAAAGGACCAACAAACTCCACATCAGCTCAGCTTCTTCAGTGGAAGGAACTTTATACTGAAAGGAAACACCAGAGTGCTGCGTGTGGAAGCGGATCAAAAGTCAATAAGAAACTTTACCCGAGGATTGTGTGTGATAATCTCTGCGTTAAACAACAAGAGGAAACTTCTGGCGCATTCTTCAGCCTCTCCCTGTTAGCTGTTGCTAGGGTGGTTCAGACTCTTAGGCCCTAAAGTTCAGCTGTCGGATTCCAGCGTAGAAGCTCATCTAAGGAATGAAATTCATTCCAGCTATGTTAAAAGTAATGAGCTCCTCCTGTACCAACTCTCACTGCTTTTACTCTGTTTCGTGCTAAAGAAGTCATTTAAATGACTTTAACTCATGCTGCAACTGTAGTGAATGTGAACCACTACAGTTGCAACACATGAACCATATTTGTTGTTCTCGATGACTAAATCAGTGCAGAATTTAAGTTCTCACGTTTCTCTTCTATCGTTTCCATTATTTTCCCTGCAGAGTCTAGTCATGCTCTTCAGAAACGATTCAGCCATTTCTGAACCACCAGTTCATGTGCAAATTTAGACACACACACATACACACCCACACACACCCACTGTTTTGTCCACCAGTCTCCCCTGAAGGATCCATCTGCCCACAGACATGCATGTTCACATACAGCCTGCCGGTGTGTGGGTGCACATATGCAGTGAGATAATGAAAGGATATGGGTCTTTTGTCTTGTCCACCTACAGCAGCAGAGGGATAATTGGTGTGTGTGTGTGTGTGGGTGAGACAGAATGTAGTTTAGAAGTAACTTCTGCTTCCGTCTCCAGCGCTCTGTGTAAAGTGAAACCGCTTTGGAGCTGCAGAGAAAATGACAGTCAGAGATTGAGACGGGGAAATGAAGAAGTGAGACAAACGACTCTGCAGCAGAATTTTACTGCATTGTTTCCCCTTTAGGAGTCTGCATCGACTCTGCAGTGTGCTGAACGTCAGGGCGTTTGACTTACACACGATGTCATACTTTAGGTTGATCTATCAAAGAGCTGCACACTGAAATCCTCACAGTATCACATGCATCACCCTAATCTATCCTAATCTATGTACTGCCTGACTTGCATGTATGTTGCCACCAAAACAACTTCTAGTAGATGAGTCTCTCACCTACATGGCAATAAACCTGATTCTGATTTTATTAGAAGTAGGAAGTGAAATTTGCCAAATAACTTCAAATAAAAGACTTAAACTTGCCGTGTTTTTGGTAATGCAAAGGATCAGATGCATTTATCCACCAGCTGATTTCAGATTCAACATTTCAAACATTACAAATCTTTTGTCCCATCAGATTACCTGCCTACAGGACTTCTTTGGGGAGGACGATGTGTTTATAGCATGCGGTCCAGAGAAGCACCGTTACGCTCAGGATGACTTTGTGTTGGATCACAGTGGTAAGACCTCCACTGCCTTTATGACTGGTAGGCTGAACTAAACATCTCAGTGTTTGTGTCTGTGTGTTTTTAACTTCATAGGTTATTTTCTTGTGACTACTTGCAACATAATTTCCAGGCTACTAGGCTTTCTTCTTCATGTGCTTTTAATTTTCATTGATGGTCAGCAAACTGAAAAAGCTAACTGCTAGCCTTCATATTAGCTACCAGCGCAGTAAACAGCTATTGCCTTAAAGCAGGGAGAGACCACTGGTGCTGATCTAAACTACAACACTGTTAAATGTAATTTCTGGTCAGCAGAGGGCTACAGAGTGAAGTTGCTCATGTTTCTGGGTCAAGAATCACTGAAACCAGTTTGAAAGCAATAGCTTAAAGTGTTAAAAACATGTAATGCATACATGCATACAGTGGGATTTTGTGTTTGTGCTTTACCCCACATGTTCTGTCTGTTATGCTGTATTTGGTTTGACTCGTTCTCTGTACATAAAGCCCACTGAATATATCTGAGAGAACACAGGAAGGATGTGACCTGTCTAACCATCAGATCCATTTACTGTCCTTTAGCCAAGGTGGAGCCGCCTCAGGGGGAAGGAAGGGGAGGTTATTATAGTCTCTGTGTGAAGCGGTGACATCCTGTTTGATATTTTAGTTGTTTGGTCAGGTCAGTGAACAACAGGGAGTCGTTCTGATGCACACCGTGTGACTGAGGATGATCAGTGGTGGAGAGCTCAGACTCAGAGACAGTTTGCAGCTTTTGCCCCACTTAACTTGCGCTGCTCCATTTAGAGGAGAATTAGGTCTTTGAAGGAAGACAAAAATGGCGCATTAGGAGAGGCAGCCATCGTTTTTACAAAGATCCAGGACTAAGTTTTCAGTTGGAATAAAAAAAATGGATCGTACTGTGTAACAAAAAAGTTATTTTAGATTTAAAAAATATGTGGAGGGAATATAGTTGAGGCTCTGGTAAAGGTCATTTGGGGATATTTAGGATAATCTACAGTTAAATCAAAGGAATTTGTCACAAATCCAGTTTTTGCATAAAACTCCAGTTCCAGTTGAGGCAATTATTCATAACAAATAAACAAAAATCATGTAGGTCTGTGAGGATAAAGAGTTCAATTGTAATCCAAACGCAAGTTAAAGTACTATGATGTGTGGAGCTGTGGTTTGGCGCGGGCAAAGGAGGGTGCTGCCAGCCTCCATCGGACCATGGGAGGGGTGGTTGAATAAAATGCAACTTAAAGTACTTTTACTTCTGACACTTTTAAGAGAATTTAGCAGAACAGAACGAACAGATAGTTGCTTTAAATGTGGTGGAGCAAAAGTAAAAAGTCGGCCTCAAGGAAATTACTTAAGTAAAGTACAGCTACAAAAAAAATGTAAATACAGTAACAAAGTACTTGTACTTTATTACACAAAGTACTTGTACTTTATTACACTGCACCACTAATTCACCGTATGATTCTTAACAAGAAAGGATCATTTCTTTGTTTAGAACAAAATAGTTACACTGTTTTCTTTTTTGCCTAATGCTTACTACTACTACTACTACTACTGCTACTGCTACTACTACTGCTACTGTTTCTACTACTTTACTACTACTACTACTGCTACTGTTTCTACTACTTTACTACTACTACTACTGCTACTGCTACTACTACTACTACTACTACTACTGCTACTGTTTCTACTACTACTACTACTACTGCTACTACTACTACTGCTACTGCTACTACTACTACTACTGCTACTGTTTCTACTACTTTACTACTACTACTACTGCTACTGCTACTATTTCTACTACTAATACTACTACTACTACTAATAATAATAATAACTTGTGTGTTTTGTTACCCCAGAATGTAGAGGGATAAAGTCATCACACAGTCGGTCTGCTACTCCGAGCCGAACAGCTAAGAGTCCTGGACTTCACCGACGCAGCAAGTCTCCAGGATCTGGTAGGAGACGCACTTTGCTCCCTCGTTTTAGAAAAAAACTAAATTTGTTCATAATAATCATGGAAAAAATACCACTCAGAAAATAAATATAAATTGGTGTATAATCTTGCTTTTCTTGTGATTTTCAGCAAGACGACCTGTTCACTTCCCCACCAGCCACTCTCCAGTCCGATCTCCTGGTAAAATAGAAACATTCCCTTGACTTGGTCTTTGATTTTCAAATGTTTTTTTTTTCTTAGATTTTAATTTAAATCAAAGAGCAGCCAGTGATGTTTCATAATGACTATATTTGTATTATAACTCTATTTATATCCACATCAGATTCTAATGTTTCAGATCTGGACCTCATTTAGAAGACGAATTTAAAACCAAACTATTATTCCACCTGTTTTTATTATATAAAGTATTTTTCATATCTTCTTCCTGTTNCTTTATACAGTCAACGGTTTCTCAGCTTCCAGGTCTAACAAGTCATCCACTCCGTCTCCCACCAGCCCGCGGACCATCCCCCCTCTGAAGGTGAGACAGGTTATCACAAATTCTCCAGCCTGAAGATGACCTGATTCATATTCATCAAACTTTTTTTAGTCCTCGGTCAGTCATAGGGTTCCAGTCAAGTTTAAACTTTGTCATCAAAGTATTTGGACTTGTGGCGTGGGGCTGAATGTCCCGCCTACTCACCAACTCACTAAAAATGATGGTTCAGAAAAATTAAAGGTTTAATTCAACAAAATGTTTGACATAAACACTTGAAGTTATTTTCTCAATAGGTTCATTTTTCCAGATTTTCTTTGGGTTTGTTCCTACCTGCTGAGTTGGATCAATTAATCACAGCAACAGATTATGAATCTGTGCGCTCGGAGTCTCAAACTGATTCTTACTACATAAAAAAAAACAAGAGGATCCTCACGTCTGTGTAAACTCCATAAGCTTTAATAATCCTACATCGGCACCACACTTGTCCTCCTGAACCCGAGAAATTAAATATTAAAATAAAAATTTGTCCTGCGGCCCATTTTTCCATTTTGTATTTTTGTTCCAAAACTAAAATAGAAAATACAAAAAACAAGACATTTTTTGGTAACCGTTTAAAAAATAAATGACTTTTTTTTTTAATTTATTTATTTTTTAATTTGTTTTCAATAGAAAGAACGAATGATACACGGCTTCTTCACGACCCACTTTACCAAGTGAAGTTATCAACCCCCTGACAACAGCGTCTGACCTACTCTGTGATATATTTTTAGTAGAGTTTGTGATATTAATCTGATTTATTGATGAACTCTTCTGTAAGCTGTGTTTTAGTCCCAGCAAACATTTCTAAGTGATCCAGCCAGCTGGCAGACGGACACCAGAGACGCTCTACTTCTCCATCAGCCCAGTCAAAGTCTCTGATGTGGCAAAGAAAATGTTTTTACTTTATTAGTGTTTAAAAATAAAAAATATTCATGGAAATCTATTAATAATGAAATAACTGAATCCACACGATCTTATGCATTCAGCCATTAGAAATCAAACCGACAAAGTAATCCCACCTTGTTTTGATAGAAACATTTCTTTTAGGTTTAATTATAGAATGACTGAATTCATTTTATATATAAAGTACATTGCAGAATTACCGTTGAACACAAATAGTCATTTTCATTCAGGATGCTGTCTCCACTGGGTAAGATACTATTTATCTATTTATTTATTTTGTGGGAAAAACCCTTTAATAATAGCAAAAAGAGTTCTGATTAATTTTTTGGGGAAATAAACCTTTTTCTTTTAGTCTTGTGTTTGTTGATCTCACTATTATTTATTGCATCAGAGTAAATTTGATATCAGCTTAACATTGTATTTGTTTTTGCTCCCCACAGATTCCTCCGTCACATCACTTCTCCTCCTCAAATGTAAACGGCTCGCTAAACAATCACCAAGAGAAAACCAGTCAGCTGAGTCCAGAGGGTACATTGTGTACAACATCAAGTGGTCCCGCAGCTCATTTGAAAAAAATATTTAAAGCATCTCTTCTCTTCAGTGAATGGGAACCAGTACAAACCAGATTCCTGCATCTCGGAGAAGTACGAGGTTGGCAAAGTGATTGGAGATGGGAACTTTGCTGTGGTTAGAGAGTGTGTGGAGAGGTAAGTGTCTCTCAAATGGTCTCAGGGGTGTTGAAGTCTTAAGCGTTTTCTAGGCACCGAGAGCAATAGGTTCTCCGAGCGGAGCGTCCGTACCGGGGTATGTGGCTGTAACAGTGTCGTCAAATAGGAGGTGCCAACCCATGCAACGATTTAAAACTCAATAGAAGAATTTTAAAATGAATTTTAAAAGCAACAGGCAGCCAAAATCAGAGTAACATGATCAAACTTCCTTTTACCATCTAGAAATTTGGCTTCAGCATTTTGCACAAGTTGCAACCTCACTAAGGTACCCTGGCTCACCCCAAGTAAAGTCAAGTTACAGTAGTCGAATGCAGAAACTACTGCCTCTAGGTCACGTCGTGACAAGAACGGTTTCACCTTAGCCAGACGTCGCAGATGATAAAAAGAGGAAGAAACAACTCCATTTACGTGGCCATCAGAACAGAGTGCATCATCCAACTTTACTACAGATGCCTTTAACTGGGAGCTAAAAGGTCCACAGTCTTTTGAGGAGGCATCAGTGTGACCATTTGGTCCAACTTGTCAAACATGTCAAACATTGGCCCAACCAGCTCCGGTGGCCAAGTGGTAGAGTGTCTGCCCTGGGACTGGGAGATCGAGGTTCAAATCCCGGTCGGGTCATACCAAAGACTTTGAAAAAATGTGACCCAATGCCTCCTCGCTTGACACTCAGCACTAAGGGGTTGGATTGGGAGGTTAAACCACCAAATAGTTCCCGAGCGCAGCCACAGCTGCAGCTCACCGCTCCCCACCACGGGGATGGGTCAAATGCGGAGATGTAATTTCACCAGTGTGTGATCATGACTTGGGACTTTAACTTTAAATAATATTGCCTCTGTCTTACAGTCATTAAGGCAAAAATGATCCAGCGTCCACATCTTGACCTCAGCTAGACACGCCAAGAGATTGTCAATGGAGTGATCATTAGACTTACCCAGGGGGAGGTAAAGCTGACAGTCATCAGCATAAGATGATAGATAGATAGATAGATAGATAGATAGATAGATAGATAGATAGATAGATAGATAGATAGATAGATAGATAGATAGATAGATAGATCCTTTATTCATTTCCTAGGAGAAATTTCTCATAAAGGTGAAAGCTGATGCTGAACCTACAAAGGATGTCACCCAGAGGGAGAATGTAAATCAAAAACAACAAAGATCCAAGTATAGAACCTTGCGGGACACCCCAAGGAGGATGGGAAGAGGCAGAAGAGAAGCCACCCATCCTAGCATATATTGTCCTGATGGCCAGGTATGATCTAAACCAGTCCAATGCCAGGCCTGAAATCACAACGTAGTGCTGAAGACTGTAAAACACCTCATGATCCACTGTGCCAAAGTAGGATCAAGTAAAATAAGCAGCACATCATCGTCGCAAGCAAAATGTCATTCATAACTCTCACCAGAGCTGTCTCAGTACTATGCAATGCTTGAAAACCAGACTGGGAAGTTTCTAGCACGGCATTCTCATTCAGGAATTCCAATAATTGGTCACGAACACATTTCTCCAACACTGGAGTGTCTCAATTCTTGGAGATTTCTTGTTGTGTTTGTAGAGTTTGTGACAGAAATCCTTGATTAGATTGTGCAACAGTGGTCTGTTACGAGAAGGATGCTAATTACTCAAACCTGCAGAATTTTGGGGACATGTTTGTTGTGCCAGCATATAATCAGTGCTATCTGCTTTACAATGAAGATGCAAAAGAAAAGTAGAAAAAAATGAAGCAAAACTAACCCCCAAAATATTAAAATGGGTGCAGCTTATTGTCGGTAGATCTTGAACTTGCAATATAAAAGCTATTATAAATCATCAAACTTTGTTGTAGTGAGAAAAAAATTACTGCTCACTTAGGTAATTTTATTTGGGTTTTTTAGGTCATAGTAAACATGACTCCTGAGCTTCACGTTACTGAATCCTGTGGAGTCGATTCGTATCTGCCCCACACGTTGTAATCTAGCCCTCTCCCTTGTGAGCACTTAGCTGGAATTGCAAACTTTACTGCAGCTTCATTGCTGTTTTTATTGTTATTATCCCGCTCTAATTGCACTGTTTTTCTGCAGGTCCACGGGGAAGGAGTTTGCTCTGAAGATCATCGACAAGGCCAAGTGCAGTGGAAAGGTTCCACTCGTTACTTTAATTCCTCCTTTTCAATGTTTTAATTATTTCTAAGAGTCACACAGACACAAGGAAGGCTCACTTGCTTGTGTATCGTGTTTTTCTCTGCATTATTAACACCATTCACTTTGTGTGCATGCATGCATGTGTGTGTGTTTGTTTCCAGGAACACCTCATAGAGAATGAGGTCGCTGTGCTGCGGAAGGTGAAGCACCCAAACATCATCATGCTGATGGAGGAGGTGGACACTCCCTCTGAGCTGTATCTGGTCATGGAGCTTGTCAAGGTGCAGTAAAAGGCTAAATACAGGTTCCCTCTATCATTTCTGTGTGTTTTTACAAGTTTAAATGTTCACAGGGAGGGGATTTATTTGACGCCATCACATCTTTGGCCAAATACACGGAGAAAGATGCCAGCACCATGGTGTTCAACCTTGCTGGAGCTCTGAAGTACCTGCACAGCATGAACATCGTCCACAGAGACATTAAACCAGAGAACCTGTTGGTAAACACACACTCACACACCAGTTTCATTTAAACTGAAGCAGATGATCTTAGAGCTTAATCTGAGTATTCTGGTTTAGGTGTTTGAGCATTCAGATGGCACCAAATCCCTGAAACTTGGAGACTTTGGTCTGGCTACAGTGGTACAGGGACCATTGTTCACCGTGTGTGGGACTCCTACGTACGTGGCTCCAGAAATCATAGCTGAGTCGGGGTAAGATGGATGTTTTGGCCCAGTTTTACCTGCTGTACCTTCAAAGATGCTCGTCTTTAAGGACCTACTCTGACATGTGGCATTATATATTCAGCATTTTGCTTGTTATTAGTTGTGTTGAAATTAAAAGGAATAATTAATAATTTTTTTCTACATTTCTGTGATTTGTTCCAGGTATGGACTAAAAGTGGACATCTGGGCTGCAGGTGTGATCACCTACATCCTCCTATGTGGCTTCCCTCCCTTCAGAAGGTCAGTTTGTTACTGTGGTCAGAGTTTTAGGTCATTAGTATGGTTTATTCTACCCAGCCAGCATGCATAGTTGGGCCCCATATGGATATATATGGGCAAACCGTATGGGTGCCAACAGGGTTTGTTCATGGTTTTTAAGGTGGTCCCACAGGGGTTTGCCCACATAGATATTAAAGGGGTCTACAAGGGTTTTCAGAGTGACCCAGATGGTTTGACTTATTTATTTAGACTGTTCTTTATTGTAAAAAAGAACACTTCAGTCACTGGCTTTTTTACTCTCAAATTAATTTTTTCTCCTGTTGATGATGCGCATACCAACGACAGAAAAACTAAACACCGACGTCATTTAAATTTGCTGAAAGGAAGTGAGTTATTTCTTTGTGAATCCATTCTGACTCAGAGAACGTGTTGCTACCAGGACTGAATCAGCTGCTTCTGCTTCTAAAAGACATATTTTCATTACTCGCAAAAAACACAAGAGCATTTTTCACACTGTTGGCTCAGATGATCCGTTCTGTCCTTTGACCTTGTTTGGGAACCAGACCATGGTTAATTACAGTTTTTACTCCAGCTAGGTTATTGGAGAGGTGTTCATAATGTTTGTTTCTTTACTTTTCTATTTTATTTGGTGGACATTAATGTGAGCAGTAGTTAATCTGGTAAACTATAACTTTGACAGTAACCACAGTCTCAAAACATAGTTATTCATTTTAAAGCCCTGGAGACAAAGAAAAAGTTTTTGAATCTGCAGTTAATCAAAGTTAATCACATACTCTGTTGGCATGCTAGTTATAGCTGTTGAATACTTTTCTTTCATTTTTAAACATTTTATTTAGTTTCAGTGTTATCTTTTGATATTTATTTTCCATCAAGGTCTTGGAGAGCTTTGGATGCCAGAAAAAACTAGGATCCCCAGAACTTAAACAGTTATATATATAGCTGTATAGTTATATACAGCTGAAACTCGTAGAATTGTGTGGCAAGTTAGGATAAATCATCCGTATAATGAGCGTTGGCCAACCCTAAAAAGGACATTAGATGAATTGGGGGCTTGTTCAGGATATGAACCTGAGACCTCTTTCATAAGAGGTATAAGACGATGTTGGTGAGGCAAAGATGTCTTCCTTCCTCTGACCTCTTTAGGTTGTCAATGCATTGTGACCTTTTGGTTTGGGCTCACTAGTTGTGGCTGCTGGGTACCTGTACACTAAAATGTTTACTGACACACGCATGTATTTATGCATGCACACACACATTAGAGTTTTTTTCACTATTTGAATGAACAGATCATAACTAATTAGGTGAACCCTGAGAAACACTAATACAGATTTGGAAAATTGCATTTCAGCAGCTAATGTTTCACCAATATATCCTGAAATTTTCTTTTGTCTTTTTCTTTGGATCCAGTGAGAATAATAAACAAGAGGACCTGTTTGATCAGATTCTTCTGGGGCAGCTGGACTTTCCCAGTCCTTACTGGGACAACATCACTGACTCTGCTAAGGTTTGACTCAGAGACACATCAATCAATCAATCAATCAAATTTTATTTCTATAGCGCCTTCCACCGACCTGAACACAGCATAAAATCACAAAGAAGAATTAAAAATAAAATTAAAAGCAACATTACAAACAAGTAGATAAAAAGAAAAATCACAAACAATTAAAATCAGAGACATCACATAAAAGCCAAACGATAAAAATGAGTCTTCAAACGACTCTTAAACCTGCAGTGATGGTGACTGTCGAATAAAGAGCGGCAGCTCATTCCAGAGTGTAGGCGCCAGGACAGAGAATGCCCGATCACCCCTAGTCCTGAGCCTAGAACGTGGAACACTCAATAACTCCTGCTCAGCTGAGCGCAGAGATCGTGAAGGAGCATGAGGTTTTAATAAAGCAGTCAGGTAAGGAGGGGCACTACCATATAAAGCCCAAAAAACATGCAGCAGAATCTTAAACTTAATTCGAAAGGCCACAGGAAGCCAGTGCATTGAGGCCAATACAGGGGTGATATGCTCCATTTTCCGTGCCCCTGTCAGCAGCCGTGCTGCTGAATTTTGAACAAATTGTAATTGCCTTAGCGCTGCTTGACTCAGACCAGCGTAAAGTGCATTACAATAGTCAAGCCTTGATAAAACAAAAGCTTGTAGTACAGATTCAAAGTGCTGCTAGAAAACATGGGCTTGATTTTAGCTAGGCGTCATAGGTGGAAGAAGCAAGATCTCACCACCATGTTAATGTGAGCATCAAACTTAAGTTCTGAGTCAAGTCTCACCCCCAGACTACGAACAACTGACTGTTGGTAGGGTGACAGAACATCCAGATTAGGAACAGAGCTCACACCCACCTTACTAGTAGGAAGAAAAGTAATGAGCTCAGTCTTACTGTCATTCAGGTGGAGGTAGTTAGCTGCGAGCCATAACTTTACCTCATCTAAACAAATCAAGAGATTTAAAATGGAGCCTCCCTCCCCCGAACACAGAGGAAAATAAATCTGGCAGTCGTCTGCATACAGATGAAACTTCACACCGTGTTTGCGGAGGAGGTCCCCCAAGGGGAGCAAATAAAGAGCAAAGAGGAGGGGCCCCAGGACCGAACCCTGTGGTACCCCGCACTGCAGATCTTCCCATGGCGAGGCGGCTTCCCCCACCATAACACAAAACCTCCTACCCAGTAGGTACGACCGCAGCCATTCAAGGGCCGACCCTGTGATCCCCAACCAACGTTCCAGGCGGTCCAACAAAATCTAATGATCGACCGTGTCAAAAGCTGCTGTTAAGTCCAATAACAGCAATAGTACGGGTGCACCCTGATCCAAAGCCAGAAAGATATCATTTAATACCATCAACAGTGCGGTTTCTGTACTGTGTCCAGCCCTAAATCCTGATTGAAACATATCAAATATGTCAGAGCCCTCAAAAAAAGCCACCAATTGCTGGTAAACAACCTTTTTTAACAGTTTAGAAGTAAAAGAAAGTTTGGAGATGGGCCTGTAATTTGCCAACACAGACCTATCAGTGCCCGACTTCTTCAGAATTGGCTGAACCACCCCATCTTTCATAGAAGCTGGAACTACACATGAGCACAGGCTACCATTTATAATGGTTAATATAAACTGACCAAGTGCAGGAAAGGCGTCCTTATAAAGACGGGGTGGCAGAACATCAAACGGAGAGCCAGCTGGCTTTTGATGGGAGACTAGCTTTCCCAGCTCAGCTAGAGAAATCAGGTGAAAAGAGTCCACGTAGCACGAGGCATGGGCGGGGACACAGAGTCAGACAAGGATCCCGACATAGACGCTCTAATAGTAGAGACTTTCTCAACAAAAAACTTAAGAAAATCATTACAATCACCAGCCATGGAGGGTGCTAAACTGGGCTCCTGGAATTCCAATACCGAATTTAGAGTCATAAAGATGAGTTTTGGATTGTGTGAGTTTGTTGAAATAATGTTAGCATAATATGCTATCTTAGCTTTCTTTACAGTATCCTGGTATGCAGACAAGGACTCTCTATAAATGTTGCGAGAAACCTGGAGACCGTCCTTCTTCCACTGTCTTTCAGCTGACCTACATTCCTGCCTGGACGCCCGAGTGTCATTAGACAGCCAAGGCTCCCTTCGTAGCCTAGGCTTCCTGACCGTAGGAGGAGCAATCTTATCCAAAATATTACTGCAGAGGAGATCAAACCAATGGGAAAAATCCTCAATGTTGAAAGACATTGAGTTGAGACTCCTCTTGTGAGATTAAAAGCTCAACAAACTCAGCAACCCTTACAGCATTTAGGACACGACAGCTTCTAGACTGAACATCCCTCACCACAGGGAGAGAAGGCAAAATAAAATCACATAAAATTGGTGAGTGGTCAGAAAACACTGCTGGAACAATCTCAAGATTGACAGCCGGGAGACCAAAAGAAAGAACAAGATCCAACGTGTGCCCTTTAATATGCGTTGGGTTCATGACCCATTGAGTCAAGTTAAAAGAACCCAATAGATTCAAAACGTCTCTAGCTTGTGGATTATCAGGACAACATACATGTATATTAAAATCACCAAGAAATAAACCATGATCATATTTTAACAAGCTGTCCGCCACTAGATCAGAAAAATCCTTAAGAAAGTCAGAGTCATATTTCGGTGGGCGATATATCACCCCCACGAGTAATCGAGGAGATGAGCCAAGTTGAAACAGGCACAGTTCAAAGGAGGCAGGTAGCACTGGAGAGGTGAGCTGCTTACATTTAAAACAGGATTTATAAACAACCCCTCAGCCTGATGGTCTGGGCACATTAAAACAATGACAGCCCACAGGTACCAGTTCCAACAGAGCACTCGAGTCACCTCGAGGAATCCAGCTTTCACAAATACCCATAAAGCTCAGTCCATGTTCAGTAAAAAAGTCTTTCAAAACAAAGGTCTTATTCAGTACCGACCTTGCATTCACCAAGCCAAACCGGGTACATTGTGGTGCCTCCATTCGAGTGTCAGGAGCGGCACAAGAACAGGAATTGAAAATCCGCATCCTCCACGATTGCTGCTCCAAGCTGGTCAGCAGAGAATCGGAGCTCCAACAATCTCTCACGGTTATAAGTCACCAACGTAAATGCATCCCTCACAAAAAAGGTCAGAATAAAGAAAAAGGAAAAAAATAGAGGAGACAGACAGGACAGACGGCGAGCCACACACACTGGCGCCATCTTGAACTACCATGCTCAGCTTTGATTACTGTACTATCTATCGCTTCAGTAACTGTTGCATGGTCTATAACCTTTGTATTACATTGACAGACAAAACTACTAATTCAAACACACACTCCTTTAGTTACTGCTGTCTGGTGAGGAACCAAGCTGCTCCTTAAGCTGTGGTTTTATCACTGGAAAAAGTGCAGAGTTGTTTATCCCACAACATGAAACAAAGTGACTCCAGGAAGCTGCAGTAGCCTATATAACTGGTTTAATACTGTAGGAGGTGGTTATTCACCTTTACACCATGCAGATGAGTTTGTAAAGACACTTGTGGGCAGAGATGATCATTATTTGTTTTAATTACATCTTAATTATTTGTGCAGTTTATCATCCTGGGAGATTTCAAGGGTCCAAACATCTTCTGGCTAAAAACACCACATTTAGCACTGTTTTGGAAATTGTTGCAGGAAACCCCACTAACAGCTTAATTAATGACAAATCTGCAGAAGAGTAAATAAACAGCAACATGATGGAAAAACTACCTGGATGGTAAAACCACGTAGAAGTTTCTGAATGTATTCACTTGAGAATGTGAAGGATTTTCAGTTGCTAAGCTAAACTCGTGCTTGTTTCAGGAACTGATTTTAAAGATGCTGCTGGTCAACGCCGAGGCTCGTTACTCAGCACAAGACGTCCTCTCGCACCCATGGGTCACAGTACGTTTTAACAAAGTGTCTAGGAGTTAAAATGCATGAAGACTTTTGTAAATCAACAGAGTTTCTTGTTAATGATTCGTGTTCGTAGGACGACGCAGACGTGGAGAACAACGTGAAGATGGAGGTTTCACTGACACTGAAGACTCACTTCAACACCACAAAGCACAACAACACTACAGCTGGAGTGTCTGTCATCATGGTGAGCCCCTCAGAAGTGATCTTTTCATTTTTCACTCAAATGTTCATGGATTTACTGCAGTGCTTAGGTCAAAATCTTACAGCCTTATTGAAGTTTTGACGTGGGTTTAATCAGAAGTGACATGCTGCCTGAGCAGGATGATGAGGATGGTGAATGTTTGACCCAAATACAGAAGACTGACTTATCCTAAATGCACTTCATACATTTTTGTACAGATAAACTGCAGCCTTCATCATCCAATCAGGCATTAATCGTAAATATTATAAAACTTGTAGTGCTGTTAATATGTCAGAAAATGTTTTAAAGATTTCAAATGAAAACAGCAACTCTGCAGGCCAGACAGCAGAGAAGTCATCCCTCCTTCCTGACTGCATGCATCATTTCCTGTTGTTTAGCTCTCCTTCAGGCTCGTGCGCACGCCTCCGTTTATCTGATGTGTGATTAGAAAAGCATTCTCTACATTTTAAAGTTTAAGTTTGTTACTTTTCTGGATGTAAAGAGCCTCCTTTCGTTGTAAATCTCGTTTGACAGTTTGAGGCGTAAATGTGGGTCGTGGTTTCAGCTCCTCCCTCATCCATCCTCTCCTTCTCCATCTCCTCCTCTCATCCTCACCCCTCCCTCACACCTGACCCAGGACCACAGGGGATGCCTGCAGCTGAGAGCCTGGTACACACTTTACCTCCCTCCCCCTAACTCCAGTCTTCCTGCAGCCATCACCCTTCCCCTTGCACACTCCCCCCTTTCCCTTCCTTCCTTTGACATTCTTAGCCCCCCCTCACCCACCCAGCCCTTAGCTAGCTCAGTAGCATATCTCACTAACAGCCTGTGCTCGTTTTCATATTTGTTTATAATTTCCGCTCTGCTCCTTCACCCACATTTGTACTGACCACAAAGATGTAAGGAATGGGATTAAGTCTTGATTTTTTTTTGTTAAGCCATGTTGTTATAAGGTTACAGCAGGGTCCCACAAATAATGAAAGCCAATTGCAATTGCCTCCTTCTCTGTATTTTTAATATTTTGTGTGTGATGTAAAACGAAACAACTTTTGAGTCTTAAAAGCATTTGAAAATGTGTCGTTATGCTGCCACCTTGTGGTGATGTGCAAGAACTGCATCAACGCTGTGCAACTATCCAGAATTGGAGGCAAAGCTTCTGGTTTTCTATAATGAGACTAACTCATTGTTCTGTGTTTTTCTATTTAATAAATCTATTGAAAGAACAATGAAGCTTTGTGAAAATGCTCTTTTAAAGTAGATTCAGGCACAAATGAGTTATTGGCATTGATGTTCTAAATTAAAACCAGCATATATGTTCTAATAATCACGCCCATCTACGTCCCTACGTCCATGGGTCCTCTACTGCCAAAAATGATGAATGAGTCCATGAGCGATAAGTTATTTTCTGGTCCCGTTTGATACGTGCCATGGATTTCACATATGATGTCTGTGAATTTTAAAAACACATTTTGATGCCAATAAATCCAAGAAATTTTCAGTACGCGGCAAAAGTTGCTTTAGGTTTTGTGTGAAACTCTAACCAAATTTACGTTTTCAAACCAGACCCAGAGAAGAAGAAAAAAATGGCATCATCAGGGTTTGAATTACGGGGAGCTAAGGGGAGCCCGGCTCCCCTGAAAGGGTGACGGGCTGCCCTGGAAGCCCTCAACTGACACACTAAGCCCGTAAAAAGATCCAGTTTCAACTTATATTACATTATTTATATGGAATCTCAGCGTACTGGGATTTCTTTGAGCAGAGAGGACAGAGAGCGCTGATTGTTCATGCACTCCGGGAAGCTGCGTCCTGCGCTGAATTTTTACAAGCTAATAAATCTCAAATTGCATGACAGTCGAAACACACATAATCCTGTCAATTCTAGATCTGCCTTTGTTTCATTTTTCTCGTGTTTTTATTAAAAAAAACAACAACCAACAGATCACTCCTCTCATGACTTTTGTTAGGGATTACAGAAAACACAGAACAATAGCAGCTTGTTTGGACTGAAACAACTAGAGAAGAACTGAAGTGGAACTGTGTCTGTTTACTGTCATGCTTGCTGTGTTTTGTTTGTTTGGTGAAGCTGTGAGTAAGACAAGTCTCTGTTCCTTCTTCCATCCTCTCCCCTGCATTAGCTTCAAGACAACGGTATGTACGCTTGAAGCTGCGCTTCATCTGTTCTGCTGCTGTGATCCAACAAAAGGGGCAAATGAAAACAGAATTTAACTTATTTTAACCATCAAAACATGTAAATAATACATATTTACTGTCTCTTTTGCCCGTTTTGTGCCTGTTGAGCACCGTTTGATAGTTTGATGTTCATTTTTTTGTGGTCAGTGTTTATCTTTTTTCATGCTATCTTTCAGGTATTTATCTTTATTTTGCTTCTTCCATTCATTATTGAAACTGCACTAACGATTCAGTGGGAAGTTAAAGAAAAGGTGTCGATCAGAACTCACTGGGGAGCTCACTGATTGTTTATTTCCTGACTTCTGCCCGTGTCTGACTGTGACTGATTCCAGACGAACTCATGGTTTATGTTTTATTCCAGAACACAGCTCTCGATAAGGAGACCCTTCAGCTCACCTCTAGTTGCTGTTCAGGACAACAGCTGACCGCTGAAGTTCCATCTGATCTCTCAAACAAGCCAACGAAGCAGACGTCATATACCAAAGCGTTTCCTACCATGAATGTTTCTCCTGAGACGTCTGGGACACAGGCTGCTGAGACTGAAGCGACATCGGAACCTCCTGACAGCCGCCCATTCATCTCCGAGCCTGAGACGCCTGCCTGTTTGCTGCAGCGTCCTCTTTCACCCTCTGCTGACATTTTACCCATTTTGTCGCCTCCTGAGAAACAATCACCCTCATCTCCACTCTCAGCAGCTCCCTGCTTATCTTTAGACCCTTCCTCACCCTCTGGGCCTCCTTCTCCTCCATTGTTTTCTTCACTGCTTCCATTACCTTCTCCATCATCTCCCAACAAACCAGCCACAAACCCTTCTTCGTGCCCTTCCCCTCTCTCCCCCATCCAGCCTGTTGTCTTTTTCCCCTGGCCAACCAAGCAAGAACCCCCCTCCCCTTCTTCCATCCATCCCACCTTGTTTCCTTCTCCTCCTTCCACACCTCCACCT
>SSNS01000305.1:307498-319051 GCA_006937985.1 Aphyosemion australe | reverse complement strand
AAAAAAAAAAAAAAAGGTGCGTGCAAAAAAGATCCAGTCTTGCTAAAGTTATTTTTCATGTCCACCTGCAAAAGATTTTCTTTCTCAGCCATGCTTTTCAGCCCTTTACTCATTTATTATCCTGGACGAGCCCCCACATAACATAAATGGGGGCTCGTCCGGGAACTATTTAACATTGAAGGACATTTTCATAGGCATGTAATTTGTTTTGTTTTTTTGCAACGTTTTGGGTTGAGAGTGTGTGTAAAATGGTGCAATTTGATTTGCAGGCGTTTGTGGAGGCGTCGTCTCGTGAGATTTACTTTTATTTGCTCATGAAAAACAGCTTTATTTTCACTCATGGTGATCATTTCAGCTAAACACCTACAGTTTATTTAAAGAGGACCTGGAATGACGTTAACAATCTGAAACAGAGCTTTGAGCCTCTAAAAATCATAAGAAATTTGCTTTCATCTGTCCCAGGAGCCCTGATATAGGCCATTCTAAAGCTTGGTTTATGCTTGACGCATCAGTGAGGTCCACGGCCAAATTATGCCATTTCAGCAACCAAGCCCCTCTGCACGGCCCCAAAGTTTTCGCACTGCACACCTAGGAAATTTTCTAACCATACGGATGGTCCTGCACGGAAAAACAGTGACGGACTGGTTGTTGTGTGTTGTATGCATGCCGTAGAGCTCTTTGCCGCCCCCTACACTCTGGGAAAATATTGGCTCACAGCGGGGGCAAGCAGCAGGAAGTATAAACGCTGCAAAAGTTGTCTTGGCCTGATTCCGCGCGTCACATTTCTGCGTGGAATGTACATGTGTCAAGCATAAACCAATCAACCTTGCTGTGAAAAGAGCTGTTGACCCCTCCCACTCGGCCAGGACATGAATATGATAATGAGCTGCTTGCTGATTGGTTGGCAGAAGGCCTCAGACATTGGAGACATGCAGGTTTGAGGAGGAAGGGCTCCCCTTATGACGTGTTAAGGAAGGGTTGCTCAGAACAGACGTTTTTCTCTCGCCTTTTTCAACTTTATAATTTACATTAAAAGTAGGTCACACACTGCTTTGACCTTTTGACATGCTACTTTTGACCACCCAACTGTCTTTATTCAACAACAACAAGGAAATTGTTGGTTTACATTCTAGGTCTTCTTTAAGTACTGCCAGATAGAAGATAATAAAAGTCATCTTAATACAGAATATTTAGCCACAGGCACTCAAAGTATTTTTTATATTCCTATTTTTGTCTGAAGCTTTAAATCCAGAATTGAATATTTGACTTGACAGCAGCTGATGTCTTAAAGGAATCAGGGTTTGGATTGGCTGTTTTGCACTTGTGTTTTCTTTCTGAAAGGTGCATCAACAAAATAATAAAGATAAATATTAAAAATAAGAAAAGCAGCAATATTTTTTTTATTTTAAATTGTTGAGTTTGCTGTTAATGTTTTTGACCTTATTAACAGGATATACTGTAGCTGGGAAAAAAGGGCTGGCCATAATTACCCCCATTAAACCCCCACTAGGGGGCGCCACTGGACTTAGAAAAGATAAACATAGTGGTGTGTGTGTGTGTGTGTGTGTGTGTAATGTGCATTGCTGGCCTACTTAGCTAAAACACTTTCTTTTCTTTTACAGTTTGTAGCTCCAAACTTAAAATATAATTTAACTGACCCTATTTAAGTGAAAACAAACGACTTCCTGTTAAGGAGTAACTGAGGCATTATGGACTAAAAACATTGAAGTGCAACTGGCCAGTCTGCAGCATCAGCGTGATTCTGCAACATCAACCTGGACCAAAATCTCTGAAGAACGTTATCTTCACTTAGTTGAATTTATGACATGAAGATTTAATTAAGGTAAAAGGAGGCTCCAGACTGTCACCACACACAGCTTGCTTAACCAGAAACAGGATGGACAATTAATTTTAACATAGACTAAAGAAGCATGCCAAGTAATTTATGTATGGATGATCACGGGACACGATGTACTATAATGCTGCTGTTCGTGGTGCTGAAAAAAAAAGACAGAGATCCTCGTTTATAAAACTTTGCAAAGAATCCTGATTCCTTACTAAACCCTAACATAAGCTCAGCAGAAAAAAAATGTTTTTGTCGTTTCCTGTTGAGTCCTTAACTTTGGTGTTTTAGCTTCCACTCTGTAGATCTATTTTTCCAGTATTTTCTGAAGCTCATCCTGGTCTCTTCATTTCTGAGAGGAACCCCACCTGCGTCACTGATGTGGGGCGTCCCTCCTCTGGTCTCTCATTTGAATCTAAAATGTTCAATATTGTTAATAACTTTCTTCAGCCAATCATTCTAATTAGTTTCAAAACCTTATATGGCAATCAAAACATCCTCATTAAAGGGCCTGCCTCTATGGCAGGGCCCTTCATATTCTACATGGAGAATTTGTCGCTCCAGCAAAGCAGATCAACACTGAAGTTTGAACAGCTCTGTGTTCTTTTCCATGACTTCCAACTCCCTGCACAGTATGTCACTGGCACCATATGTCAGAACGCTTTGACGTCATAAAGCTAGCTATGTAAGCAACATGATGACAGCTGGTTTAGGCGCGGTGTGTGTGGCCGAACAAACATCACTCTCCAGAGTATCTTGGTCTTGAGTCTATTCTTTGCATTTTCATTCTGGTAAGTTACAGATGATATACGTTTTTTTATACATCGTTTCTGTAGTTCAACCCGGACATGCATACCGACACATATTAGATACACACACAATTCCGTCACCCACGTGGGTTGTAGAATGGTACGTTCCAGAATCACAGTTACCCAGCGCCATTTTGCCTCCTTCTTTTTCTATCCTGACCTGCGGACCTGCCTGGCCTTCCTCATTGTTGTGGTAAGTTTGAACTGAATTATGGTAAAAAAAAAAGTAACTGCGGTTGATTGTGCACTAGATTGTTAAATGACACACACACCCACACACACTAAGATGTTTGTCTTTTCTAAGTCCAGTGCTGCCCCCTAGTGGGGGTTTAAGTGGGGGTGATTATGGCCAGCTCTTTGTGTGTAAGATATTCTTCTATGGATTAAAGAGAGAAGAGGATAAGATGCATCAAGTTGCAACTTTTATGAATGCAAAGATTCCCATAAGAAACCCCAGGTCCTTTTCTTCTGATTATAATTGTGTGGGTGGCTGAAAATAAGCCAGAAATATTCTGTTTCTGTGTTTATTAAGCATGTTTGCTCAGTGTTGAGGTGGACATGAACAATCTAGTGGCTAAATGCTGACACCTGTTGTTGTAACTAAGCATTACAATCTATTTAATCACAATTTGAAAAAAAAAACAATTATGAAACTTAAAAATGAATTCCAACTTATATATTGAGACATTTTTTGTAAATGTTTTTTTATTTTGAACGAATATTTATTCTTATAAAAAATAGTTTCATGATGACATAAAGAAAAGGGTTTGGTCTTATTTAGGGGGACATGCAAACTACACAGCTGTGTTCATTTGCCTCCGTTTAGCGAATCAAAATTTTATGCAAATCAAAATACTAGTAAATAAAATACTTACATGCATTTTAAAAATGTATATATTATTTTATTGTTAAGCATTACTGTTATAATGAAAACTAAGAACAACTTGTACTGACATTAGTTTTCCTGTTAATAGTAAACCCACATATTTTCAGTCCTCAACTATTTAAAATCAATCAAAAGAAATATTGCTGCTTTTCTTCTTTTTAATATTTATCTTTATTATTTTGTTGACACACCTTTCAGAAAGAAAACACAAGTACAAAGCAGCCAATCCAAACCCTGATCTCGTTAAGACACCAGCTGCTGCACAGACTAAGTCAAATGTTCAATTCTGGATTTAAAGCTTCACGGACAATAATAGGAATATGAAAAGTACTTTGAGTGCCTGTGGATAATCATGTCTGCTCCATCATGTTAACGATCAATCAGTGGCTGAAACTGTGTATGGGTATTTTATAGTCTATCTATTCACAATAAAATATATTTAGGTACTTATCACTATTTGCTCAGATTTTATAGTCTATTTATGGTTGCTAGCAACATCCCGCATCAGAAGGGAAACTCAGGTTAAAAGGCGTATCTTGACTAGAAACCATTGGGGCGGCTAAGGCTGAAAGGGTAGCGCACTCACCTGCGGATCCATAGATCTGTGGTTTGATTCCAACTCTTGTAGGGGCCATGCATCCTATGCCAAGTCCTACAGGTTTGATTTTATATTCCCCAATTTTACGGGCAAATTCGCTGTATAGTGTTTGGAAAAGCTGCAACTGCACAGAGTTGTCATTGTAACCTCGGCCATTGCTTTTAGACCACTGAGGAAGTCAATAGTTTGTGACTTTTTGGAATATGAAGAATGAGCTTTCTGCCAGGCGAGGCCACCTGCCTTGGTATTCAAACCCTCAACCATATAATACTTCCATGTTGAATGGGGATACAGAGAAAACCAAGACCTTTACAAAAGTACGTGGCAGATTCAGTTCACCAAAGTCAACAACAGCTAATTAAGATTCGCCCACTTCTAACCACTTCAAGACACTATTTAACCTTTTTTAGTAATAAAGGCCAAAAGCTAAGCGGACAAAACTAATCAAAGCTTCAGTCTGCCATTCAGGTTTGACTGACGTGTGGTTGCTGGGAGTAACTGGGAAAAGTAAAATGGCATTGCGGGAAGGTCTAATTGATTCTTTTTTCTTCAGCCTTACAAGAAAAGCCACCTCACATCTTCTCACGGGTCAATACAAAAGGTTAAACACAGAGTGGGTCGGGTAATTGGGCTTGGAGGTGTTATTTCTTTATTTCAATTGTAGGGCTGATGGATAATTACATTTAAAAGTAATAATGATGCTTTGACAAACAAAAAGCTGAGTGACAGGAAACACCATCTGTATGTGTGGAGTTAGTGACGTTGTGGGAGATCTGGGCCCCTTTAGACCTGAAAGCAGTAGATTCTAACAGTAAGTCTGGTTAACTGGGATTATTATTACTTGGCTTTCCCTTTTGACTCGGAAATGGATTTAGTTTTATGTGGCGAGCGTTAGGCCTGGGATTTGTTTAGGTTTTTGTTCTTTGGGTTCCTCTGAATGTTGATGAGAGACAAAAGACCTAGAAGTTCGTTTCATCCTGGAAGAAAGTGAAGGAGGTTTTGAGACTTGGCAGTGGTGATTATAGTTGATCAGTCAAGTGAGAAAAACCAAATATTTTTATTTTAGTTTATCCATCCATGAATTCATTTTTATCCGCTTATCCGGGGTGAGGTCACAGGGGCAGCAACCTAAGCAGAGAGACCCAGACTTCCCTCTCTCCAGCCACTTAAGCAAGCTTCCCCGGGGGAATCCCAAGGTGTTCCCTGACCAGTCGAGAAACGTGTCCTGGGTCTTCCTTTGGGACTCCTCCCAGTTGGACGTGCCCGGGAAACCGTTGTCATTGCATGAGGGTGTGACATCAATATGGTCATCCCTACTTCTAATTATATACAACTAAGCCACATAATGCATGGGGAGTCCACTAGGCTTAGATGAGCTTGAAGACCTCATCAAGACTCTGCAAGGAGTCATCAGGTCTTCATTCATTCCATGGTGCATAAAAGAAAAGCCCAGACTAAGTGATCCAAGTCAGATTAGCTGGTGATTCATTCCATGATCACAGCTTCAACACTAATTATTTTAAGCTCACATGCATTAGAACATGAGAATAAGAGACAGATTTTCATCAAAAGAAGGTCAAATCACACATATTTGATTTCCAATCAGCACATCAGTGTGTGTGTGTGTTCAAGGATAAAGCTAGGAACACTGGTTGAGACCTGTTTCCCATTTCCCCTCAATCAGAGGAACCGCTCATCCAATTTCACCCTTCCCCTTCCTTCCACCCCCGTTTTCAGCTAATTATGGTTCCAGATCACTACCACATGCATGTGGGCACACACTGTGTGTATGTGTGGTGCATGAATGTATATTTATGCCCATCTCAAGGGGTCAAGGAGATGTTCTTTACCTCTCCAGCTATTAAAAGCCTGACCCCAGATTTAGTATCAGATCACCAGATTGCTAAATGGATTCCATATGGGTCTTTTCCTTTTTCAGTCCTCGTGTTTTTTCACAGACCTCCTCCTCTCGCCCTGCTACAGAAACGCAGTGACACAGAGCAGACAAATGAATGACCTCATGACTTGTAATGCTTTTCAGATTTTCCTCAGACTGAGTGACCTGTTTGTTTCAGCCAAGCTACCAACTGGCCCTCTCTACCTAGAGGTTTGGAAGGGTGATAAAAAAATGTTATGAGCAGAATTATGTCCAACATATGTGATTCCTATGTGAGTATGTGTTGTACAGAACTATCTTTTAAGTTCTGTGCAATTGATTAAGTATTTGAATGGATCAATATCTGTGTGGGTTCTGCTTTGCTCATTTGTGGATCATGACTGCAAAGGGATTACAGACCTGGAGAGAAGCCGTTGCATAGCTCACACTAATCATTTGTTAAGGGAGAAAATCTCCCCTGCTGTCTCTCCCACCTACTTTCTCTCACGGCCAGGCTTCTGTGGTGGGCTCCGGTGGCCTCAAGCCAAACAATCTGAGCCGTAAATTACATCCATTGGCAACATGGTCAACAAAAAGCACAGCGTAAAGCACGATTACTAACCAGCAGCCACTTGTGATAAATCTTGGAAGTCAAATATTGTTTAAAGGTGGGAGGACAACACACACTACCATACAGCTATATACATGCTGTTTACACACTCATGATATTAAGTAGTTCTTCCTTTTACCACCAAAATATCTTAAAGTGCTGGTTTTAGCTAATCTATTTGAATACCAGGGTGCAGCTGTTTTCTCTTCATAGAAAAGTGCTGAGTTGTATAAAGACAAACAAAAGGACCATTTCTGGTCATCTCAGCTGCTCAGGGTCTGTGCTAGGCATGGTGACATTTTGTTTAACCCTATAGAGTGTTATCATGATTGCTGCAACCAAATAGGACCAGAAGCTGAATTTTGCATCTTTTCATTTAATGACCCAAGAAAAGTGAAATATTTGGAGCACATTCTAAGAAGTGATCTCTGTGAAGATGAGGATGAGAAGCTAGCATGCAACTTTGGCATGTGCTCAGATGACTTGAACGCAGCCCTTTTTATTTCTTTTGTACTCCCTTCCTGACGACCTACTTATGGTGCAATGTTAGTAAGGCTGCAATGAAGGAACTACGAGTGGCTTATCACTACTTTTAGAATCCTCCTGAGGCTTCCACGATAGACTTCTGGTATTCCACAAGCCTTTATAAACGATGGAAGTGGTTTGTAATAGCAATAAGTTGTATTTGTTTTACAAATTTGATTCTTTTATTCTTCTTTGGCTTATTCTGTTTCTTATTTTATCTTTGGTGTCTAATGATATGGCCTTTTTTTGTCTGGAATTAAAGTTTGACATTTTTCACTGGTCATAATGTTATGGCTAATTGTGCATTCCAGTTGTCCTCTGAACTCGTTTTTCCGAGTTAAGTCAACCTGAAGTAACGCAATGAATTCAGAATTCCGAGCTGCGAGCTCGTTTGTTTCAGAGGACCCCGAGATCGCCATTTTTAAAGATGGCCGCGCCCAGTGCTACCAGTTAGTTGTTTCATCATTTATATGTTCTGCTTTCTGTCTTTTTGCTATTTAACAGCACCGAGTTGTTGTTTATTCTTGTTATCAATAGTTACGTCGCTGAAATTGTCAGCTTTGCCGCCGAAATTGACCGGTGTTTATGGTTTTTTAACTGGTGTTTACATGTTACATGCTGACATTAGACCAAGTGCCTCAAAGGAAATGTTAAGATTTTTTTTGAACGACTTTTTTTTTTTTTTTTTTAATCTTCCAACCATTATTTATTTTTTGATCACTGAACTGCAGACTAGTACACCAATCCTCCCCAGATGTTAACTAGTAGTAATTTGGTCTCTGGTGCTTGTATGAAAAGATTAAAAGCAGCTTCAGTGATAATTTAAAAAATAGCTTGCTTTGTAAGTAAAATGATCAAGCCAATGTCAACAAAATTTCCATCTATCAGGAAAAAAACTGTGAAAATTTCATGAAAAGTCACAACAGCATGTTCAGAACCTTTTTTCTAACCCAGTTTAAGTCATCCAAACTGCACTTCAATGCCTTTTACAACTGTTCTGTCCCTTTGAACTCCAGTACGTCACTGAGGATAAAAAATGAATCTATTTAAAATGCTGCATGTGACAGATTCCCAAACTTGTCTAAATGTCTTTTGGCTTTTGCTTTTGTCAGCAAGAAGGAAGAAATAGTCCAAAGAAGTGTTGCATCTGTCTAGGTGGGTGGGGTCTGTTTGATTTATTGTCTCTAAAACCAGCCAAAAGTGTTCTTTTAGAGCAGAAATGCAACCCAGCCCATCCTGATTGTTCCCATGCCGCAGGTGGGGTTCTCTTCTTATCTCAGCAGATTTTTATTTTGTTTAGCCAACTTTTGTTCAGCTAAGATCATTGATAAAAGGGGATTTATTATGATAGTCTGGGGGAAAAGCTAGACATCATAAGATTCAGCAAATGCTAAATAAGAATTTTTAGACTGAAAATAACAGCTGTTAGAAAGCAGCAGCATCTATGAAACATATAGCTATGATGATGATGATTATTATTATTATGGTTGTATAATTTCTGTCTTGTGGTTTCTTTAGTCAATAAAACTAAAAATAGTCGCCGCATTCATGTTTCCTAATTTCCTGAGTGGTTATAAGCTAAACAGATCTTGTCATCAGCAGCCTCGATGGTGAGTGGAAAGCTGGTTTAGCATGCAGTCTGGAAACCAATGTGTTTAGCTAATCATCACCCACACATGATGATTAATTACTCTTCACCCACTTTCCGTCTTGGATTTGGATGTAAAGTTTAAATAAAGCATGCAAAGCTTAAACATAAACCATAAATTTGTTTTTAAGAAGATTCATTTTTCTTTTTTAGAACCTCCGTCCCTCTGCGTTCAGCTTCCCTCCACTTTTCTGTGAAATGTGCCAGTCTAACCAAAGCCTCGCTTTCAGAACGGATGGGAATCTTCCTCAATTTGCCCCCAAATTGTCTTTAATTACAGGAACCCACAGGCGCAGAGAAACATGTGGTCTATAATTACTTAGAATGTAAATAGACTCACTTTGTGTTATTCTGAACGGATTACTGAAGACAAAGGTGTCAGACTGCCCCATAAAAACTCTCATTTTAGTATCTGGACTCTGTTATTTAGTGGTCAGGCGTGTATAAATGTTGAACCTCCTCACAGGCGTGCAGATTCATCTTGTCCTCATGAGAAAAGTTGCATTTAAAACTGATTTCTAGCTCTTTTGCAAGGATTTACTAACATTTTGGCATTTTTAGGGACTTCAAGGCAAAATAAATTGTCATCACACTGCTGTTTTTCTCCTTCCTGTGAAAAAAGATTATTTATTTTTAAAAGTCTTTATATTTTGATTTTTTTTATACATCGGCTGATATTAGTAAAGCCGATTTAAAGTCAGGCACATCCTCTGGCACCACAATGCTGTTGCAGAATTTAATTTAAATGCATTTTTACATTCACTAATAACATCTGCATGATAAATACTCAAAATTAACTTTATTTAGGTGTCTGACTTTAACACTGAACAGTGCACCAAGTTAAGATTTAACAGTTATTTAAATTCAGAGTTCAAACACTGACATTGCATCAAATGATGTTATTAGTGACATTTTAGCATGAAAAAAAGGTGGAAAATGTCTACATATCAGCCATCGGCTGACCATGTCTCCTACATATCAGTATCGGCAATAGAAAAACCAATATTGGTAGACCTCTACACCGGAGCTCTTTTTCCCCTGAGCATGACTTAAGGCGTTCATTTCATAGACCACTGTAAATGTATTAAAAATATAAGTGAAGGACCTGTTTAAAATACAGCTTTGCCTCCTCCTTTCTGACAGTTTGCTGTTGCTACCATTCTCATGCTGTTTCTGGAGGTTAGGGTTGCTGACACGTATGATGAACCTCTAAAAAACAGTTCTAAATATGATTTCCGGTTGCCTGCTCAGGTCACGTATGTCTCCACCTGTGGCGTCTCTGATTTCATTATTATTATTAGTGCTGTCTGTCGACACAAGTTTGTTCACAGCTGTTGTTTTGCTGAGTGGACAAAAACTCCAGATTGGTGACCTGGAAGGTGCCAAATCCTGGTTCAGGTTTCTGGTTCGTGTTTCCCTCAAACTCTCCAAACTGGCCCAGTTTTCTGGTGTTTAAGGAAGGTTGATCCCTTTATTTCAGATGACACATTTTGACTAATGCATGTTTTAAACAACCCCCTATTTGCACTGTATTTAGTTCAGAATACCAAAACATTTACTCTGTTCTACTTGGAAACCACAGACACAAATCAAACCCCTTCTTTAGAACATCCGAGTCAATTTTGCTTGACAGTGTCTGAACAAAAAAAGTTAAATTTACACAGAAATTCCAGTCTAAAACATGAGCTTTAGTAGTTCAAAAGCATACTTGTAAACCATAGTACCTACCTAATTAACACCCTTTAGTAAACAGCATGTATTTGTGAGTAAAAGGTTCGGTTTGGGGCTAAAATAACAGAATGTTTAGACTGGATGTGACCACCAGAGAACTATGGCTTCTTCAGCGTCTAAACCATAAGAGATACTTGTTTGGGTGTCTTTGCTGATAGTTTCTTTCTTTTTCAATTTGTGCGTTAGATGTAACCAGTGATGGGAATAACGGCGTTTAAAACAACGGCGCTATAACAGAAATTAGTATTTTTCAGTGATGTGTAATCTAATTAAGGATGTTTATTTATAGATACTGTTACTAGATTGTGAGTAACAGAAATGCTAACTAGATAAATTGCATTTCTTGCAGAAATACGTTTGAATGCTGTATTGCTGAATACGATAGCTGAAACTGCTGAATTGAAGCTAAAATAAAACTAAGCTTAATTGTCAAAATGTGCTGAATGTATTTGAAGTTTTAGGAGCAAAAATTGCTAAAAAGTTTAAAAAGCCCAAAAACTAAGTAGAGAATAGAGAAAAAAATCCTAAACAGCAGAAAACTGAAATCTCTAAACATAGTTAAAAAAACTGAGCAGCTAAAATGTTTAAACAGCTCATATTTGAGTACAAGTAGTTAAAGTTTCACAAATAGTTGAATTGTGAAGTTAGCAGGATATGCTGAATTTTGAAACTGATAGCTGAGTAGCTGAACTGAAATAAGCAGTTTTCTGCTGCGAATATTTAACGTAATTGTAAAAATGAGCTGAAAAGGTTTAAAGATGTAGGAGCAAAAAATCACTAAAAAGTGTATTAAAGCCAAATAAGTAAGTGGAGAAAAGAGAAAATAAATCTAAACAGCAGAAAACTGAAATCTCAGTACACAGTTTAAAAAGGTGGACAGCTGAAATGTTTAAACAGCTGGTATTTGAGTAGGAATAGTTTAATAGTTAAATTTTCACAATTAGCTGAACTATGAATTTAGCAGCTGAAACTGATAGATAAACATGCATTAGAACTGAAGTGAAGTTGAAAATGAGAGAGAGAGAGA
>SSNS01000305.1:282040-297764 GCA_006937985.1 Aphyosemion australe | reverse complement strand
GGAACCGCTGTGTTAGGGGATGAGTGGTGTAACATTAGTCCAGCAGATGTCGGAGGAGGCAGAAAAGTACACTTTTAGTGCAAGAATTTATTTATCACTGACATTTGAAAATAAATAATAAAATAAGATCTGAAATGGTAAAGTTGACATATTCCCCTTCTATACGGAAAGTTCCGCTTGTAGTCAAGACTCATTCAATCTGTGTTTCGATGGTAAGCTGTCTCTGTTGCATGAATTTTACATCTTTAAACGAATATTTAACTAGCCAAAAACGATACGAGCCTCATTCAAACCCTAGGATTTGTAGTATTTGAGGACCTCTATCCTGCATACTTGATTTGAATCAGTGAATGTTTATGTTTTTCGCATTGTATCACAGGATTATGTGGCAAGAAACTGTGTATTTTGCCTATAATTTGATTGTTTTGAACACTTGGAGGAGGATTTAGTGAAGCAGATGGATGATTCTTGCTGTGTGGTTGATCGTTCGGCCCGTGGGAGGCTTGATAAAAAGTTTTATTGGAATTTCCTGCGTAAAGGACCGCGAAATCCGAAAGAGATGATTGCAGGTGACCCGGACTGTTCAAAGAAAGCCTGGATTCCTGCAGCGACAGGCAGTTTCTGAGGCTCATTTTGTTCATGGTAAGTCCTTGTGACTAAAGATTTGTTAATAAGAGAAGATGTTTATTTATTTATTTTAACATATGTAGGGAGGATTAACCCCTTGAGATGATACATCTCGTTTTCAAGGGGGTCCTCAATTACATCAATACAGCAGTGTACAAGACAGCAGATCAAAAAATACAATTACAGACAGAGTTACATCACACACACACACACACACACACACACACACACACACACACACACACACACACACACACACACACAAACACAATGGCCCACAATACTCAAACCCACCCACCCAACACGAACCCCACCACAAACATGCTATAAAGACCTTAAGCATTAGTAATGTTTAAGGTAAACAATTAGTAACACTGGCAAATATTCTGAAAATGTTCAACCAGAGCTCTTCGGAATATTGTAAATGAAGATATGGAGCGGAGAGCCTTAAAACAAAAAGCATATTTCCCTACCTCTCTTTTCATTCTAGGAACACTAAAAAAGATCTGAGCATCATGTCTCAGACTGTGAAGCGAGTTATAACGTACTAAATGTGACGTTAAATAATCTGGATAGTTAAAATAAAAACTTTTAAAAATAAACTGTATCCAGTGAAACTGTCTCCTAGCTGTAGGTGCAAACCAGGACAACTGTCCATACATGTCACAACGACGTGTCCTAAAGGGACAACGTAACACAAAACGACAAAGACTATTGTATGCCACATCAAGAGAATGCAAACAAGAAGCAGTAGTGTTGTGATAAACAATGTCAGCGTAGTCTAAAGTAGGCAGAAGCAGCTGTGTAACTATTCTTTTTCTAACCAACAAAGTGAAACAATTAACAGATTGATAAAGTATTTTTAGCCGAGAATTAAGTTTATGTGTAGTTGCTTGGACATGAGTTTTAAAGGATAAATCAGAGTCCAGCCAAACACCAAGGTATTTACAGGTCTCAGTTGATTCCAAAGGAGAAGAGTCAAGAAAACAAAGATTAAGGTGGTTTTCACTTATATCTAAAACCTTCCTATGAAACAGTAAGGAGTAGGACTTTGTTTTATTAAGAAGAAGTTTATTAACTAATAGCCACTGTTGGACCGAATTAAAATCGTGTTGTAGAGAGAGGTTTATCCCGGAGATGGTTGGCCTGCTACAGTAGATAACTGTATCATCAGTCAGAATATTACAGTCTGTACAGCAAAGTGGCATATCATTAACAAAAATAGAGAATAATAAAGGTCCCAGAGAAGAACCTTGAGGAATACCCTTAGTTATACTGGTAAATACTGATTGACAGCCCCTATATGACACACACTGATGATGATGATGAAGATAAGAGTTAAACCAAAGTAGAGATGATCTTGAAAGGCCTATAGCTTGCAGTTTATCCAATAAAAGATAGTGGTCAACTGAATCAAACGCTTTTGAAAGGTCTAAAAAAATGGCACCAGTGCACAGATTGTCGTCAAAACTAGAAAAAACATCATTAGTAAATTTCAGGAGAGCAGTGGATGTCGAGAAATGTTTTCTGAAGCCAGACTGGAACTGAGTAAGTAAATTATTATCTGAGAGATAGTCATATATTTGATTAAAAATAATTTTCTCAAAAACTTTAACCACATTATTGATATTGGCCTGTAATTATTCAGAATTTGTACGTCACCACCTTTATGCAAAGGAATGACTTTAGTACATTTCCAAGCAAAAGGCACTTCACAGGTATCAAAAGACATATTAAAAAGCACAGCCAAAGGCGATGCAAGAGCGTGAGATGCTAATTTGATAAACCTACTTTCCATGCCATCAGGTCCTGGACCACTGCTAGAAGAAAGCCTATCAATGACCTGTTGAACGTCAATAGAGGTAACCCTTCTAAAGTTAAATGAAAAGTTACAAGGCTGGCTGTATAGAGATGAAACAGCATTAGGACCAACAGAGTCAACAGGTGGAGTTTGAGAGAAAAGCAAGCTAAAGGCATTGGAGATCACAGCTGGGTCAGTAGTTATTTCATTGTTTACTATCATAATATTAGAAGCTTTATTATTCTTATCAACTAAAGTATTAACCCTCCTCCAAAATTGCTTTGGATTATTTAAATCATTTGTCAAACTATCTCTATAATAATTAGCTTTGGCATTTCTAGTTAGAGTTGTGCATAGATTTCTCCCAGTCATCAAGTAGTTGTGTTTGTTTATATTTAGTCCAGGCTCTATACCTTTTTTTAAAAAGATTAATAAGATCACCATTGACCCAAGGCAAATGATGGCCCTTAACCTTAATGGATTTCCATGGGGCATGTCTATCAATAACTAAACCAACTTCATTATAAAAGAAGTCCCACTCATCTTCAACATCAGGTATCAAGTAGAGCCTATTCCAATTTATCCTTTGAATGTCATTAATAAATAAATTATTATTAAATAATTTAGTTTCCCGGACCTTAATAATTTCAGGAGGAAGATGAGGGGTTGCAATTTTCCAAATACAAAAGATAAGGGAATGATCGCTAAAGCAATCAGCAAGTACTCCAGAGGTCTTAATTCTATTTGGATGAGAAACAAGAATCCAGTCAATAAGTGATTTAGAATTAGAGTCAACTCTAGTGGGCTCAGTTGATCTGAGTCAGATTAGCTCCGTTAACCATACTTCGTTCATTAAGCGTAGATGAATCATTCCAGTTTAGGTTAAAATCCCCCATTAAAATAATTTCTTTCGAGACTCCAAGTGATGATACGTAGCTAAAATATTCTTAACGGACTCAGACTTAGGAGATGTAGGTGGTCGGTATATGTTACCAATAATCAATTGTTTATTTGCATGCAGAGTAACCTTAACAAAAATACCTTCAAAAAGTTATGGTTTCACCTCAGGAATAATTAACTGTGAACTTAAATTAGATGAAATATAAGTAGCAACTCCACCCCATGATATATCGCCACAGCGTAATGACGTGAGACGTTAAGTCACACGACGTCATGACGTATGAAAACAAACAAACATGGCAGCCACCATGATTGTTATTTCTCTTTATGCGAGTGTGAATCAAAAGAATCTAGATACTTAGCAGCCTCGCTTGGTTCACCAAATAGAAATTGATCCGACCCACGGCTGAGTTTGATGACAGCAGGATACAGCAGGAAAGCCTCAAACCCCAAGGAGCGGGCCGGTTCATTATTGGAAAGCAGGGACGTCTGAGACGAGCGGTGAAGTCGCTGTAGTCGGCAGTGAAGCGGATAGTTTGGCCATCAACTACCATTGCTGTTTTCCTAGCAAGGGCCAAAATCCGATCTCTATCAGTAAAGCGAAGACAGTTGAATATCGTGCCGTGGAGAAGCACCAGCCTAACGCGGGCGTCCGACGCGATGTGCCCGCATGATCTCCGGGAGATGATTAGCCATTTCGGGAAACCATGTAGGAAGACTACGCATCAGGTAGGACAGAGCATTGCCTTGTTCCACTCCTTCTTTCAAGTTGATTATACGGAGGTTACTCCTTCTGCTCTGGTCCTCCATCGTGATCACTTTCTCCTGGAGTTTCTTAATAGCCTCAGAGTGTTCAGCTATAGCGCCCTCGGCACTTTTCACTTGAGCTTGAAGAGAGGAAGTAAGCTTACGTTGGGAATCCAACTCCTTAGAATGTTCCATCAGTGTAGTTTTAATGGAATCAAGCTGATTTTCCAAGCGCTCAAAACGAACTTTTGAGTGTTTGTCAGCTTCAGCGAAAAACTTTTGCAGCATAGCTTCCAAAGATGCAGTCGTCAGCTCACATGCACTGGAGTCGACGTCAAATGTTTGTGAATGGTCTTCCTTGGGTTGGGATCTCTTTTTCGGAGGCTCTAAACTCTACAGCAACTCAAAATAACAAAAACTAAACGGCTAAAGTCAACTAAATCACTTGGCCCTCGGCTCACAACTACAACGTACCAAAAAAGACTAAACAAGGAATCAACACTCTAACTAAAACGTCCTTAAACACAAAATAGCTCTAAGGTCAAAACAACTTAAACAAAAAGGACTAAAAAGTCTATCAAAGTCAAAAGTCTATCAAAGTACTCAATAAGTTATCAGGCACCGCACAGCTAAGGGAGAGCAGCAGAGTAGGTCTGTGTCTCTCCTCCTGCTTATAAAAATATTCATCTTCGTGTAGTTTCTCAACCCGTGATCATTATAATAATCAATCAATAAATAAATATAATAATAAATTTGCAGTCGCCGTGAGGATTTATGTTTCGTCTTTTGCCATCCAATAAAAATTCCTGACATCACTGATAAATTACCTGTAAACAGCCCAAAAAAGTGAGCAATTTATTTGATTTTGACCCTGTAGTATGTCCAATATAATGATAATGGTTGTAAACAATTAGGTTGTGTGTTAACTGATTCACAACAATCATCCATGAAGAGAATTCAATAGTTAACATTAACATTACCATTAGATCAAGATTGTTTTTATGTCAAATTCCCCAAAGATTGATACATGCAGAGACCTAAAAAAACAACACATACTAGACACAGAGGGGGTTTCTTTTCTCTGGTGTTGTAACAGCTGCAGAGGAGAAAAGAAAGCCGTAACCACATATTAGCATATGGCTGAAAGGAGCCTTTACGTGGTGAGTCTTCATCATCAGAACTGCATAAAAAGAGGGGAAAGAAACACACAAACACTAACACACAGACAAGGATAATTAAGTTTTTTGCACATCTGTGCACATTCCTGCAACTGTCAGCACAGGATGATTCTGGACTGTGCGCAGGCTACATTTCAACAACTCACCACAATGAAATAAAGAAAGAAACATCTGCAAGTGCAGTCTCTCACTGTGACGAAAAACGTTTCAAAACTCTATTTAATCTCAGCCCATGCTGAGGAGACTGTTGCCAAGTTCTGCTTCTATCCGCTTGGGGAACGAGGTTTGTTGCTGCAATCAAGAGAGTAAATCTGAGATCTCCCCGATGTTATAGAGCAGATCTTTATACATGTGGTAGCTTTCCATTTTTGGAAAGCAACAAGAGTTTTGGCCCTGAATAATTTTTTATCCTCCACATTATTATTTTTTTTCATTTGGCTTCCCTAAAGCTGTCATGAATTTATTTTGCCAATTTTAATCTCAAACTGTTCCACGCTTTAGATCCAATCGAGCTCTTGTAACAGGAAACGTGCATTTACAATTTTACGTCTCAGATTATAAAGAAAAAATGCAAAGCCTGAAACACAGTACCCAAGAAACACTAAATGGCTGACTTTAAAATAGGCCAGGGCTGTGCAATTTTCTATAAACTCATTATTTATTGCAAAAGTATAATCCAAAGCTAAGCGTGTAGTGCTGTTTGTTGCTATAGTGACCATACAAACACACGTTCAACCCAAACTATCCTGCTGTTTGTGAGATGAACGTCTGTCCTTTCCATGCTGCTATAGGAACCAGGAGCCAGCAGTTCTCACAACTTTCAACTCAAGCTCAGCACCCTGACAAGTTTACACCACCTCCTCTCTCTGTTGACCAGACTGTCTCTGTTTGCTCAGACCACATAATTCAGGTTTAATTTGATTCCAGGCCGCACGTAGGTGGGATTCTTGACAGTGGTGCAATCAAGTGTGTGTCAGGTGTCTATGTTTGCAGATGATGTTATATTGTTCTTTTGCAGGTGTTTAGTCTGCTCATGGTCCGGCTGGCACATAGAGATGCAAACAGGAAAGGGAGGTGGATTGTTCATCGACTGGTGGGACTGTTCATTGCCTAAAAGAAAAACTAGGAGAAAGAAAATGTGTGGATATTTTCATTTCATTTCACTTTATTTATAGAACGCCTTCCATGACCCAGAAGGGCGCCCAAGGCACTGCACACTACAGCATTAACAGAACATGCAGAAACAGTATAAGAAAAACAATAAAAATAGGCGTTATTGCAATAAAATCCAACATATCAGACAGAAACAAATACTAAACAAGTAGAACAATAGCACCAGACTACTATAGCTATTGTTTAAAAGCCTTGATATAAAATGTGACTTACAAATCTGCAATGATGGCAACTGACGAACTGTCAAAGGTAGCTCATTCCAAAGATTTGGAGCCAAGACAGAGAACACCTGATCCCCCCGCGATCTGTACTTAGTACATGTCATCGCCAACAGTTCCCCATCAACCGAGCATAATGCCCATGATGAAGTGTAGCGGCACAGTAAAGCCGCCAGGTATGATGGAGCAGTTCCATGCATGGCATTATAGGCCATTGTTAGCACCCAGGAGAGAAAGCAATAACCTGACTTTTGCCTTCATTAAGGAGCAAAAAGTTAGAAGCCATCCATGATCTAACCTCCCTTACACATTGTAAAGGCACGTTGACTGACCTACCTTGCCCTCGCTGCAGAGGGAGATAGATCAGGCAATCATCAGTGTATAAATGAAAACTCATGCCATGGCGCTGAAGAAGATACCCTAAGGGAAGTAGATAAGTGGCAAACAGAAGTGGACCCAACACAGAACCTTGCGGGACCCCCCACTGCAGCCCCACCCATAATTGCAAAGCAGTTATGAATGGTATGTGTTCCCATTAATTTTTGTTGATGCTGAAAGTGTCAATAATGTAGAACAAATCCTGTGATGAAACCATACATTGGATTTACTGTATGAGGTGGCTATTTGTGGTTTGATCCCAGCTTCCACCACCATATCCCTGAGCAAGACACTGAACCCATGATGCCACAACAGTTGTGTAAAACCGTATGGTCTGAAAGGCTAGGAAAGTGTGAAAAACAGTCCATTTATAAAGGCTTCACTAGAAGGACTCACCGTAAATATTCACTTATCCTGGGTGAAATAATCAAATTAATTTTAGTTTAGTGACAGAAAATACAACTTCTGGAATGGGAAACAAATGTGTGAAACTCACTAATGCTCCATCTTCTTCTCAACAAGAAGTCAGTATTCTTGATTAATTTAGAGTTTATGCTTCAAACTCTAGTTAACTCATCAAATCTACAACAACAGAGGCGAGCCGATCTTGTTTGGTGCCACTGGTTTTGTTTACACCCTCCCTGTCAGTAAGTGGTTTCCATAACAAAGAGCAGAAAGGCCACTGCTGACTTTATTACATTTGAGGCCCGTTTGGATTTTGTTGAGGTTATGTTTTGTGGTTTCAAACTAGCTTTTGGAGTTTTTTCTATGGATGTTTCCATTTTCTTTTTATTATGTTGTTTACTCCTTTAAATGAGTTTTGTCCAAGCTGCGATGCTACATGTTTGATGGCGTGTCGCGTGGTGCATAAATTAAAGATTTGTACCAAATGGTGCCACCATTTGTCCACCAATGCAAGTCTTTCAAAATGCAAGTAGTTTATAGCCTTTTGTCTTTTAATCATGTTCCCCATGAACCCACCAACTACTGAAGTTCCTTTAGTCCCCCCCACCCCCCACCTATCTCCATTAGTACACGACCAGATAAACGTATAACCCTTCACACACACTGACCATCTGTAACAAGTCCCTTTGTCTGCTAAGCCGTAATGGAAATGCTGTGCTTTTTAGAGCACAGAAGCCACTCGCCAGTCTGAGGCTGATGGTCTGCTTCAGTTCTCTGGGCCAACATTTGAAAGACAACACTGGTGAGAAAGCAGCTCCGGAGCAGACCACCCGCCTCTATCAGGCGGCCCACACTCATACAACAACAGGTATTTTAGCTAAGGGAGAAATCTCAACTGGAGTTTAGTTCCACTTATTTGATTGCTAAAAGGTTTTGGTATTTTACCTTCACCATACCAGGGGTATTCTTAAACATACAATCACTGATGGTGTACTGATTTTTTCTGCTATTTTGAAGGCTGTTTAGTGGATTTTTACATTACAAGATGACACATTCAGCACAGCAGCAGCAGATAGAGTCGATTGTCTCACCAAAGGACAGAGCATGTAGACTTGGAAAGTCAGAACTAAAACATCAAACGTCAGCTCTGATTTTGGAATGTTTCTGTCTTTTGGCATGTTATTGAAAGAAAACTTAATTTAGAAAAGCCTGAAATTTGACCTACAAAGGCATGGGCTCTAGAAGACCTCTGAACCTGGATTTCATAACATCTGATAACTTGTCTTGACCAGATTCTGAAGCTGAGGTCAGACTGTCCTCTCCCTGATTCAGCTATCTGCATGTTTTCAAGATAAAACTCATCTTCTGACGCTGGCTAACACCTTTGTTATCACAAATAATAATAAACATTGTTGTTTTTTTCCTCAGAGTTTACGAATGTCGTTGCCTGGTGGTGGGAACATTGCAAATCGGTTTTGGTTGAAAGTATTCACAAGATGAACATGTTTAGGTTTGAAGTCGCATCAGAAAAGTGTTTTTTTTTTTAATCACAATGAGGTAAGAAAACGTGATGCCTCTATGGACATGAGAATCATTTGATTTTGGTGGCGATGTTTTTCAGAGTCTCATTGAGAAAACTTTAGTTTCATTAAACTTTCACTAATCATCATTTGCATTTTGTTCTGCTGGATGTCTCCTAAAGTAAATATTATTTAAGTCGATATTTGGCGAAGCAAGCCTTCAGGTAATCCTAAGCTCCACCACACACACTGAAACACATTTTGCTCTTAATCTTTCTCCGTCTCCTTTTCCAACAATAACAAGACACAGTTCTGTGACTCAGTCCTTCCTGCCTGCTCTCTTCATCTCCACTTCACGGGACTTTCCTTCATCCTTCTCCTCCTTCACTCCGAGGGATTTTGGATGCTTTTGGAAGTCTTTCCTCATAAAATACGCTCCACTTCATCTCACCCCCTTTTTCAAAATGCTAATATCACTATTGAGCTCTAAACATACAGTATTTGTCATGAAATGGTGATGGTTGCAATATATAGGACCCAAGCACAGGTGAGCAGGAACAGGAGGCAGACTGACAGGTAAAAGACCTGTTTAATATGACTAATGGTAGGTAGGGTTGACACAGCAGGTAGACAAGACGAGGATCTGACAAAGACAAGCGCCAAGGGTTTAAATACATGAAGGTAATCAGGTGGGTGGGATAACAAGGGACAGGTGAGTCCAATAAACACTTAACGAGGGGAGAGAGGACAAGCCGTGAGAGGGAGAAGGAGCAGGTCCGGACAGTATTGTTTTAGTTTGTAGGCTTGTGCTTTATTTTCTAAAATGTGTTCTGTACATATTTGATTTGTTTTGATTTTTTCTCACCTACATTGTCATCACTGAGTACTCCTCTACTGTTTGTTGTGTTTTGAGGGCTCCTTGTATCAGATTTTCTAATTTGCCAGAGTTAGCTAACAGTGGTGTCACAAAAATAAACACTGATACAAGCATTGCAATGATTCTTGAGCCTTAATTATTAAATCAGAGGTTCACTGAGAAATGTGTTATACTTCTTTTAAATACAATTGGTCTTACATGCATTCATGTAAAAGTCTTCAACACCTATCGCCTGCATTACCTGCCAACACAAAGAAAGATGGGAAACGATCAAGTCACCCCGGCTTTCCACCGGCAGTGAATGCGGCGTGTAACGAAATAGCAGCGTTTTGCCTGTGAGCTCCCTTCCAACCAGCAGCACTTCTGACGTGAAACGGGAGCGAAAGTGTTCCACACGGCTGATCCCGCGAGGTCATAAAATCACAGAAGAATTGCATCACCACACGTGATTTCAGAAGTCCACACAATAAAAAGCAAGGAGAAAGATGGCTGCATGTATCCAAAAAGGTCTGTGGTTCATTTTCTGTTCGGTTTACATCCGCTATGGGTTTCACCGGTAATGACGTACATCACGTGACTTTTATTTTGAAAGATTCCGGATACAGTGCCTTCGTGTTTGACTTCCTGTTTGCCCTGATCTAAACTACGGAGTTTGACATGTTTTAGAAGCGCGTAAAAAATAGGCTGGAGACGTAATGATAGCATCCCTTTGCTTCTGGGACACATCCAGAACTTTACACATAGCTGACAGTGGAAAGGACCCTGTCCACTATAACGGCGGCTAATTGCAGCATAGTACGCTTCGCGGCCGTTTCGCGCAGCTTTCACATCCTGTGGAAAACCGGGGTCAGTCTCTTCTACATCACAGGGAAAAGTTTATATTCATGAACTCACCCTTCATGGCTTGTGACTGCAAATGACTGTTGTTGGTTTAGCGTCCAGGAGAGAGCAGAACACATCTCGGCTATCAGAAGGCTAACCGTTAGCATTAGCAACTCCACAACATGGCGGAACTCTTTCAGGCTTGTGTTATTTGTGGAGATTAAACAGCAACGTTGCATTTTTTCCTAAGAAAGAAGAGCGAACAAAGGTAGATGAAGCGGTGTGTTGCTGTTATAGCCAGGCAGAGGCAAGACGTTTGCATATCATGACTTTTAATAAGACAACAAATCCTTTTGTTTTCCACCCCTCACTCCTTTGGCTAACTTCTACTTCCTGAAACAGGAGCGCCAGAGGTTTTTTCCATCAAAAATGACTCTCAAGGCATTCATTCATGCCAGAGACCACAGCACATTTATTGAAAAAATGATTGAATGAGAGCTTTAATTGTTTTTAATTCCAGAGTATTTCCAAGTGTCTTATTTATTTATTTTTAAACAAAGTTAAAATTGATCTTTATGACGTTTTGTGTTTGGGGGATTGAGTTGAAGCCATTGAACTAGTCTCAGAATGAATGTGCAAATCCACTGGCTTGCTATCCACAACTCACTCATGTTTGTTACTTATATCATTGACCTTATGAGGATATTTATTTGTTACATTTTGTAGAGACACTCCTCCTCTGGGAATAAAGGAAAGAAATCCACCATATATTAAACCATTAGGCTTTATGGTGACTTCTTGGTTGGAAGGTTCAGGTTGGGGGTAGCAAGCAGCTGTTATGAGAGACAAATATTAGTGACACTAGTCCTCATTTTTCCTCCCTTCTGACCATGGTGGATCTCCGTCATCCTGGCTCCATTCCAGCCAGGTCGTGGGAAGATACCCCTGCTTGAAAACAAAATAAACAGATAAATAAAACAAGATAACATGACGAAACTAATAAAAACACAACTGCAGAGCTTCATCCAACCAGCACCAAGACTAAATTTTGATGTGGACGAGGAGAGGTTTGATATCTGCGTATGCTGTGTGAAATCTCATCATAATGCTGTATGTGTGTTTGTACAGCACTTTGTTAAAGTGTTGTGAATTTCACTTTTCAGTAAGGAAATATAGTGGTGGACCTGAGCAGCAGAGTTTAGAGAGAGTTGTGTTAAGGTGGCATAATTCCACCTTAACAAAGTTAAGCTGACAAGTACCGGAGGGCCAAGAGGTGCAGCAGTGGCAGCTGTTGAGGCAAAATCTCAAGCATGGGAGAAGTTAAGCAAGGACATGGAAGTAGACCATCGATAGGCTCTAAAGATGTTCTGGCAAACCATCTGGCATCTCATTAGGGGTTGGTTGCAACTGGCCCGCACTGTTTACCGTGGGGAAAAAGAGCTACTAGCATCAACTGGAGATATAGTCAGGCAGTCGAAAGAATACATTGAGGAGCTCCTCAAATCACACTGACACGTATTTAAGTGAGAAACCAGATCCGGAAGACAAAGGGGTGGATCAATCTCTGGAGCAGAAGTCACTTCAGTGGTCCAACATCTACGTAGTGGCAGATCTCCAAAGGTTCATTCTGGGTCCCTCAAGGCCATTGATGTTGTAGGCCTGTGTTGGCTGACACACCTCTGCAACATCACGTGGACATCAGGGAGAGTGGTTGCGGAGAGATGCTGGTTCCCATTTTCAAAAAGGCAGACCAAAGGATGTGTTCCAACTCTAGGGGGATCTCTTAGCCTGCTCAATTTTGAATCACCATCATAGGTGGATGGGAAAAAACACCCACTAACAGAACACTGACAAGAGACAAATGATGCTTGTATTGCATACGTGTGAGAGAGTGTATGTGTGCAGGATTCCTGTGTGAACAAGCGGTGCACGGGGAAAGTGTGGGTTCCGTGGCTCGAGGGGAGTTGGGCAACTTTCCATGGGACTGTGCTGAGGTTTAGAGGAAGAACAGGCAGAAGTGATGGAGAGGAGGAAACTAAAAGAAGGAGGGTTTTTGGGCTATATGAGGGATGCGGATTAAGATGCAAAAGGGAAAAAAAGTGAATAATGACTCTGTAGACCCGAGTGTAAATACTGAGGTAATGTGTGCAGGGGAACGAGGATTAAAACTGCAGATGATTAAAATAATAGGGAGGAAAGGAAGCAGAAGCAGAAAGGAAGCAGAAAGGTCGTGTCCTCATTTTTTTATCAGCCACTCCCCCCCTCTCACTTACACGAGGAGGTAGAGGATGAGAACACACTTGTGAAAGCTACCAGACACGGCCCCATAGCCTCCATTGAACACACACACATTTCATGCCACATGCTTTCTCTCAGCGCGCCACACACAACCGCATGCTGAGCTCACATGGGCTGCAAGAATCTAGATTTCAAATCATCCACCCACCACCCACACAAGCACAACAACACACACTCCTATCAAACAAACATTCGGACACATACAAATACTTCAACCATTAAAGCAACCACCTAAATACACACACCAGGAGCCAAGCTCAACAATAACAACCAGCCACGCGCACACACACACACACACTGAACACTCGTGTTTATATATGCACACTCAGAGGCCTTGGACTGTGAGTGAGGGGATTTCCAGCCTGATGCTGCACAGCTGCAAGACGACACCCAGCATACCGCCGTCCAGACGCAGAGTGATGATCTCATCAGGTGGGAGTGGTTAAGAAAACAAACTGCACACATCTAGAAGCAGAATGTTCAAAACTTCATACAGGAAAAGGAAGTTTAGTGCAAAGAAGAAGAAAAAAGTCCAGACACCTATTAGTTTCTTATTTTTGTTCATCCTCAATGTATTAAACCTGACTGATTATTACGATCATGTTTTCCTGACAATTAGCTTGTGATGATAAAACTGCTATCAGCAACTTGTTGATTTGTTTGTATTTGTCACATTTATGTAAAAATTCATTTACTGATCATTTGTGAGCTAAAGAGCAAGCTTGTAGCAGGGAACAACGGCGGAATGAGATCCTCAAACTTCCGCTCTAAGTTCCACACCTTTACCCATTTTTGTGTCGAGACGTGATGGCGGTGATCAAGTAGAAGCCTCAGAAACCTATAAGGATCTTTGTTGGCATCTTTTTTCATCGTGCGCAAGTGGCTGTGTGGCAGAAAGACAAACAATATGGCCTTCTATTAATACACAACGTACACTTTCATGTGTTTACAGGCAAAATATAAACTCTTTAACATCTAAAGACAGGAGGAGGGTTAGAGAGAAGCTTAAAATCTGCATTGAAGACAAAAATAAAGTTATTTAAAGCCCGTTTGAGCTCTGGGATGACAAAAACGTTCCGATTTGCCGGTGTTTTCTCCACAACTCTGCTGAGAAGATATTTATTCCTATTTAACAGAAAGTCCTGGACCCTTCACTCATGCATGAAAAAGTAAAGGCTTTCAAACGTCTGGAGGTCTACGATTATTTTGTTTCAAGGAAACTTTGGCCGATCTCTTCTGCAAACAGAAACCTGCGATCGTGCTGAAAGCAGGAGTCAGCACCGGCCAGCAAGCAGAGTTACAGCGAATCACATCACCTGGGATCTACTTATGGGTTGTGCCCTGACTAGATATTTACATAAATAGGATGGCTTGGTCCTAGTGTTAGGTCTGCTCACCTTTCCAGAGTTTCCCAGGTCAGTAACATAAACTCATTATGTTGCTAAATGAGGACGCTACAGACAGAATTATAGGTGAGATGGGAGAGTGGGAGTATTTAGTTATCGTCCATCGAGTTTTCTCTTGAAGGGTTTGTAGATTATTCTCACCCCCTCTGTCAACAGGGGGGTGTTTAACAGCTCCATAAATCCCTGTGTGGTTGTGACATTCCAGCTGAATGTCCATCACCAATTGTTGGTTAATGATGGCTGACGTGTTTATGGACACATGTTCTGAGACTGAACTCGAGACAAACGTTCGTTTAGAAGCAAGCGTGTAGAAGATGAGACAGAGTAAGAACAAAACGTAAAACAGGATAAAATAAAATAAATCTAGTTTATGCTTTGCATATAAAAAAATAATCCNTTGAAGTGGATACCAACAAAGAGCATCCAGCCAGCCAGCCCTTCCATTATTATTTTTGGTTTCTCATCTTGCACAAGCGAGTTTCTTGGACTTACTCAGCATGTTTTTATAAAGCCTTTCATTTGCTGCTCTGCTGTTTTGTTTTCGAAACAGCAGAGCAGAGCTGCCAGAAGCAATTTAACGACTCACATATGTCCAGCTCTGGCTCAACATGTCCACTTCAGACTCCGAGTTACCCAACCATTGTCTGTTCCTGCTCATTTTACTGGACCTTTTGGAAAAACGCATGCCTCTGATACAAATTCAGGTTAGAAAGACGGTGAAAACAATAAACAGGAATATGTTTGCAAGCTTAAATTTGCACACACATGCATAAACTATATCGGTTTCTCACAGAGCTGATTTTTCATCATAAAGTCACTGTCAGGATCTGCTCCACCACCCTCTGGACGTAGAAGTCAGCCAGAGGAGAAAGTAGCTTCAGACGGCAGGATTTTGAGTCTTATTTCCTGATATTTGGACATCTCACCTCTGATTGGCTAACAGCAACGTGACTCTATGTTGATGTTTTATCTCCACAAAAAACACAAGCCTAAATGAGTTCTGCCGTGTTGTGGAGTTGCTAATGCTAACGGTTAGCTTTTACCACAGATGCCCCGTGGACTAGCGCTGACTTTTGGCGCTGCCGTAGCGGCTGGCCGCCATCTTAGTTGGGTCTCCATTTTCCCCCAGTGCATTCATTTCTTAAGCTTTTTATTTTTATTAAGCTTTTTCACAAAATCAGACACATTGTGTGATAATTAAAATATAAACATAATTAAACAAAATAAATTAAAACAAAATCCCATCAGGTAGGCTAGAAGAGTCAATAGTAATCGCTCGTGATCTGTTTTCAATAGTACATCGGTTGTTGCAAATGTAGGCTGCACAAAAACGGTGATAGCTGCCCACCCTGCATTGATTTTGGAGACCCATCC
>SSNS01000305.1:264409-281939 GCA_006937985.1 Aphyosemion australe | reverse complement strand
AATATGGCGTTGACGCTGTTACGCTCTCCAGCGCCCAATGGGGCGTCTACATATTCATGTCTATGGCTTTTACTAGTCAAGAAGTTCTCTTCTGTTTCCTGGACGCTAAAACAACAACAGCGTTCTCCGTCGCGAGCCAGTATGGGTGAGTCCAAGCGACAGTGGTCAGATTTTTCAAATTCTAGTGTTTCACCATCTATTTTCTGTCAGAAGCTAATGCAGGAAATAGACGTAGGATATTAAACGTATAGGACCTTCAACAACGTAGGATGTTAAACTCAGAGTGACTGATCATTTTCAAAAACAAAAAAGTAAAAAATGGTTTCTCAGTGAAGGACTTCTTTAATAGGCAGTACACAGTGTGATGCATGTTCTAGTGCCACTAATGTACATAAGTTGACAGTCTGTGTTCAGAGGATTTTTGAAGGATAGAAAAGTGGAAACAGACTCAGCAGGTTGGAAAGTGGGTGCAGCAGAAAGGTTATTTCCACAAAGTGGCTGTTAGAATCAGTGATGCATGACGCTTTAAGGAGTATCCTCTTTAACATCCAGTTTCTTTACAAAGGTGATTCGTTGGCCAAGACTGTGGTTGCTCTGTGGAAATTCCAAGTGTGAGTTCGTTTGGGACTTGGGGGGAAAAAAAAAAGAAATAAGCTCCGCTGTAACATTTCCAAATGGATCGTCTTCTCCTGGGCAAATGAAATGCTGCCTGGATGCCAGAGGTTTTCCACACCGAAGCATTTGGCAGTCAGGACAATGAATGTGATTATTTGAGATATTCATGAAGCCCACTGGTGTCATAATTGGTCTAACATCCTTGGCTGTAAATAGTTAGCTGATGCTTTAGAAATACCGTGACATGTTAACATGTTTAATTTAAGAAAGTTTTTGAGCGGCTGTGCAAATTGAGACTTCTTACATTATCAGGCATGCCCAGGGGCCATTTGCGGTCCCCAGAGTGATTTTGTGCGGCTCTAATTTTATTTCTAGGATGGTAGAATTCTGAAAATGAGTATATTATACACCAAAAACAAATCATACACTATGAATATACAAACTAGCCCAGATGGTTATTGATAAATATACAATGGACATTATTTTGAAGATATGGTACATGCATTGTAGGTGGTATTTAATTTTTGCAAGATTTCAAATTCAGACAAAATCACCATCTACAGTCACGTTTTCTCCAGTGTGGCTCAGTGTGGTGTCTGCGTGGCTGAACATCCACAGATTTCACCACAGAGCAGCAAGATTTAGAAAAATGATGCTATTTGTTTATCAGTTATGCAAAGTACCGCCAATCAGGACATTATGCTGACTGTGCAATACATAAATCAATCTGAAGACATTCCTTCAAAGGTTAGTCATTTAAGAGATAGTTCAATCATAAAATGTTGTAATGTGTTGGTTTGAATAATTAGAAAAATATTCTCTCCCATCTTGAGTGTGACTCAGAACACTGGAGGAGCTGATTCTGAATATATCTGTGTCAGCTGGGAGGGGCTGAATATTTGAGGTAATTTTGCAAACATAGTTAAGCTCAGACTCAGACAATCACACAGAGTTTAGCAGTAAAGCAGAATGATTTTTAGATTTTCATGATTGCTTTACTCAAGTTATCTGTCTTAAATTATTCTGCAATGATGAAGAAATTAGATATTTTCTTGCACAGAAATTTGCTGAAGCTTTATGAGCATGTTTACTAATGCTTATAAGCATGGTTTATGCACATTTAGCATGCTAATCTTTTAGTCAAGACTGTGTCATATATAATCCTTAAATGATGCAGATCTACAACCTTAGGATTTGGAATCAGAGTAGGTAAAATCAGACTTTATACCTTTTTACCTGTAAATAAACAAACATACAAAAACGTTCCTTTAAAATAAAAAACTATATACATTCCAGTTTATTTGAAATTGTAAAGATTTTAACTGTTAGAAACCTAAAAAGACATCTTTACTCACATCTCATAGACAACAGGACTCATAAAATGATGCTATATTTAATCTTAATTAAACAAGCAAAAGACCAAAAATACTGACAGATGGAGCTGTTGATGGAGGCGCCTTTGGTGAGTTTGTGCTAAAGACAGAGAAGGACTCGTGACCTCTGGTGTGTGGGAAAGGGAGCATGTTACTGTTTCACTCCAGTGAAATCTGACTCAGATGAAGCGTGACAGGACTGAGAGCAATGGGAGACATTATTATTAACAGCAGCTAATAAAACCGCCACTTTATTTTTGTCCTTCCAGCAGATTCTATATTTGTTCACCTTAAATCAATGAGTTCTCTACGAGTGGGAATTTTAAATTACAAGTTCTGAATTTGACAATAAACCTGTAGATCAGTCATTTAGAACAAGAGGCTTTGATCATAATAGAGCTGTGGTAAAGTCATAATCATATTCAGAGTCTTCACAGCTGAATTAATACACGCCTGAATCTGAAGTGAATGAACAGTTTTAACCAAGGGCCATTTTAATATAGACATCCAACTACAGAGTTGAGTGCCCGCCTGGGAACCGGACGGTTGCAGGTTCAATGTTATTAATTAATATTTGATCTTTAAAGGTGCAGACAATAAGAATGACATCCTGTGGTCAAAGTTGGGTCCATGTATCAAAACAAACGAGTCCACTCTAAGCAAATGTAGCCCGTTACTGATCAGCACCAGAAGATTCTAGATGATGAGCAAAGACGAGTCATACAGCAGTGTTTGCCGGTGCAGACTTGGCAACCCTGTGGGAACCAGGAAGATTATTAAAGAGCAAGTTCACTGAGAATTTGTTTTTACTTTTTATTTTTGAAATATGATCAGTCACTTTCAGTTTCACATGTAGGCTGAATGTGAAATTAGTCTTCCACCCCTATTTCCTTCATTAGCTGCTGATAGAAAATAGACGGGGAAACGCTCAGGTTAGAAAAGCCTCTCAGATCTACGTCACACTGGAAATTTACATTCATGGTCTCACCCATTGATGAGGAAGAGTTTGTTGATTTAGCATCCAGAAGAGAGCAGAGCACTTCTGCGCTAGCAGAAGCTAATCTTTAGCATTAGCAACTCCACAACACTACAGAACCCCTCCAGACTTGTGTTATTTGTGGAGATAAAACATCAACATTGCAAAGCAAACAGAGTCAGTTGTAGAGTCGCGTTGCTGTTAGCCAATCAGAGGCGAGATGGCCGAATGTCAGGAAATATTCATGATTTAAACTCCAGATCCTGCCTTCTGCTCCGGCTAACTTCTACTTCCTGAAACAGGAGTGCCAGAGCTTTTTTCAAACAGAGATTGTCTAACAAGGCTTTCATTTATACTAGAGGGTGATGGTGGCAGAGGAGTTAAGGTGACACCCCGCAATTGGAAGGTCGCAGGTTCGCGTCCCGCTCAGTCTGTCGCTGTCGTTGTGTCCTTGGGCAAGAGACTTAACCTGACTTGCCTGTGTTGGTGGTGGTAAGAGTGGCCGATGGCGCAGAATGGCAGCCTCGCTTCTGTCAGACCGCCCCAGGGCGGCTGTGGCTACATAGTAGCTTACCCTCATCAGCAGTGTGTGAACGTGAGAGTGCATGAATAATGGAAAGTGCTTTGAGTGCCTTGAAAAGCGCTATATAAATCCAATCCATTATTATTATTATAGAGACCACTGCAAATGTATTGAAAAAACAAGTGAACTTGGTCTTTAAAAATGACTACGTCCCTCTTCAACCTTTTTAAAAGTGGCTAAACTTACACACACACACACACACACCCCAGCTGGCCAAGAAGGAAATCAGTTCCAATGTAACCTTCTTGGGAGATGAGACTGTTTTGGGATTATTTCACTGTAAAATTTGTACTTATTGTACCTTTAAACGCCATATTTGTGTGCAAGCAAGTGGGCGGGGCTTCCAGTACCATATTAATCACATCTGCATTTAATGCAACCATTTACACATCAGTGGACTGCAGCTGTAACCCAAAACAGAATGTTTTTCAGCTTTTCTGTAAAAATTAAAGTGATTTATTGTATTATAAGTGCAAATAATGAAAATAAAGCCAAAGGAATTGCAGTGGCTTATGTGTGAATTATATTAACATCTCAACAGTCATTTTAAATCTGCTGTAGTTTGAATTCACATTTTCCTAATAAATTCTAAAGCCCTGCAGCTCAAGCAGAAGAAGAGGTGAGCCACTTTTATTTTGATAAACCAAGAAGAGCTGAAGACTGAAATATCAGTTTAATGGGCTGCAGATGTAAGCTTTAGCTTCAGCGTGCTGTCTGCTCGGGTCAGAACACTTTATTGGTTTTCAATCGATGCAGTTTTACAACTTCCGCAGACTTCTTTTGGAATAGTGTAATATACATGAACAAGGGAACGCTCTGAACGCAGCTTCAGTTTTTAAACAAATGCACACAAATTGCAAACTTCTGTATTAATCATATTTTGAACCTCCTTGGTTTTCACTTCCTGATGTCATGGGAATAAAAAGCAAATTATTACAGAATATTATACACAAATAAAATATAATTTATTGTAAAGTGTTTTCTATTGTCGGTACATTTGCAATAATTTTGCTCAGACTGAGTGAAATTTTGATTTCCTGAAGCATTTATTATTTTCATACTTTGACATTTTTGTCCTTATTTGAAACTTTATTTATATGACAGAAAAATGCATGAAAATGAAAACAGGACAGACGTCTGAGCTTCCAGGAATTGTGCTCTACTCTGTTGTACACATGGTATTTATTCTGAACAACCGTCTGCAAATCATTTGACAGATTAGTCACAAGTTATCTAGAAAGTTATTGGAAAAAAGGCGAGCATAACAGCTAACTCGGTCACCTTACAAGAATGCATGATCTTTATACCTAAATCATTCTTATCCTGTCTGGTTTCCTGTATTTTCTCTGGCAAAGACTCTCTTTGGTGCATCAATCTCCCATGAAGCTCCTCCAAGCATATTTTAAGACCTGCAACAACGTCTGACGCCCGCAGAATAATGGCTGATCCTCTCCTGCAGAGTGGGAAAGCTGGACAGATCTGGAAAGTTCAGACAGCAGAAAGGAAAAAAACAAGAAGGAATTATAGAAAGAAACTTGTAATGTAATGGAATTCATTTTGCAAGTCTTTGGAAAGCAGAGCGAGGCAGGCTCCAGGGATAAAGCGCTCCTTTGTGTAAACTTTCCGCTGTATGAAAGCAGAACAGCTTTAATTTCTGTTGGAGAATCCAGGAGGAGCTGTGGTGGAAGAGTCTGGGGCAAGTCCCGGGTATGGTTTTGATTAAAACTTATGAGGTACTGCAGGAAAGGCTGCCAGAGTTTGTTTTTTTTTGCACGTTCATAATTCCGGACGTCAGTCAGCACTCATTCTGCTGGGATACCTCAGAGAGGCAAAGACAAAGGCACCAAATGAGAAAAGCAGACTGGAGAAGGAGTACAGAGACATTACTCTGTGTTTAACATCACCGGTGAGCTCAAGCTAGAGTATAACAAAAGGAGAAGGAGTTGTGGAAATTTGTTAGACACCTTCATTAAAGGACATTTCACAAGTGATTCTGTTTACTTTTTATCTTTCCGTCTCCACAAAGCTTCCTGAACAGCCTCTGTTTGGAGAAATAGTGTGCCTCAATATTTTGTTTGAGGAAATCAGCTGAGCAAAGTAAGCAGCCCTCGAGTTTTTCACCATCTCATTCAAAGATAAGTTCTTTAAAGCAGCCTATGAACCTCTAATCTAGTTGATGTGAATATATAGTCTGGCCGTAACCCTTAAACAGAGCTCAGTCAGGCAGAATCTATGGCTGCCTTACAAACCGTCTCTGTACATAAATGATGTATTTGCCTCTTCTTCGACAGTGTATGGTGGACTGCCCTGCTGACTGACATCCGTAGCGGTGAGTACGTCACGTTGTTTGTTGTCCAGTGGCATGCAGAGACAGTTTAAAAGACAACCGTAGATTCTGCCCCACAACTGAGCTCTATTGGTCCTTAGAAAGACTATATATTCACATATAGCTTGCCAGGCTATGTGACGTACTCACTGCTACGAAAATCAGTTACTGGAGCAGTCTGCCATACACCATCGAAGAAGAACCAAATACACCGTTTTTTCAAAATAAAGGACTGAAGTACCTTTATCTGTTCATGTCTCAAAGGAAAGCCCATCTAAATTGTCCAAAGTTGAACTAAAGCGCCAATGCCATCTTTGTAGTTTCTCTCCATTGCAGCTCTGGTGCCAAGTCTGCCCATTTTCTCTCTACAAACATAGAGCGCTTTGATTGGCGAGTCTAAACTTAGCCGGGCTAATGGTAGACCTGCTGAGACTACAATAGTGCGTGACAAGACCGTCCTGCAGAGCAGAATATTTTACTACTGCTATGGTTTGTCTAGATTTCTAGGATAAAGTTTTTCTTGATTCTGAACAAAATTGACTTTTCTCATTAGCAAGGAAGTGCTCTCAAACATCACCAACAGACATCCAGATCCGTTCAACTGAAGCACTTTAGATTAAAGAGATACTTTGCAACTTTTTCACATTTTTAAATCATTTTCTTGAGCCAGCGTGTGCTAAAATGACCCTTTACAGGGTTAATGAAAGGCCACCCAGCGCCTATCGCCCCCTCTGGCCAGAATATTCCACTTGCAACTTCAGGGTGGCCAGTCCGGTCTGTTAGGACTTAGAAAAAAATTGAGCTGACATACCTGGCTCTGCTTCCAGGACGTTTCCTGCATGTTTTAGATCGTGAACACAGCTGATTTGTTTGATATAGTGATGAACCGCTCCTGTAGACACTAATGAAGGCTGAGGAGACATTTCAGCAGTTAGATTAAGGTGTTAAAAGCACAAACAGAGGGTTTAAAAACACAAGAGTAATCAGGAATCAGGTGGGTAGGATAACAAGGAGCAGATGAGTCCAATAAACACTTAACGAGGGGAGAGGAGAACACATTAGCGGGAGAAGGAGCAGATCCTGGTGGAGTTAATTTCTTATTTTGAAGACGCTAATGAATTTTTTTCATCCTATATTTCAGGAAAAATCATATTTTTAACAAATGAATTGCCTACATTCAACAACGCCTTTAGAATCAAATAAAGTGTAGCAAATGCTGCACGGATGGGAGCTGAAATACTTCCTCTCATCTCCATTAGTCATCAACAAGTTGTTGTCTGATTTCACAGCTTCCATCTGAACCATTTCCTGTTTTTTGCCAATCCACAATGAAACAAGTCATGTGTCAGGACTCAGACCAACACATTACATTATGACACTTTTATAGACTGCCATACGTTTGTGTTTTACATGGAATCCCCCAAACAGCCGGTCTTATGACAGGATATATTATTGCCACCATGCCCATTTCTAACTGATATCTAAGTTTAGATGTTTGACTTGTGTAAAGCATGTTCTGGCTGTGATTGTGACTAGATTCTTATCAGATTATACAGCTACAGTTCCTTCAAACTGTTTGTCATGGACTGACCATGTCTACTCTCTTGTTTTTGCATATTTACATACAGAAGAATTAAGTTTATGTCAGAAAACCTTTATTCTAATAATGTGAAACTTTGACTGGAAGAAATGATCATGTTATAAGAGTACGAGCTGTCCTTTAGGATACAGAAAGAGTGTATTTAGCCACTNTCCACTCTCTGCAAGCTGCACACCACCTGCTACGCAGCTTAATACTCAGTCTTCCACCTGCAGGCAGGCGTTTCAGGGCGTTTGGTTCACCAGTCCAAACATAAAGTATCTGTGTTGGAATAATCTTTGGAAGTACATATGTATCACTCATTGTCAGGGATAGGCAACTTCCTTCCCTGAGAGCTGGTATCCAGCATGTTTTACTGTTTTCCCTGCTTCAACACACCTGATTTCAACCAACAGGAGATTAACAGACTCCTGCACAGCTTGATGAGCTGCTGAACTACTGGTATACACTTAATGTTGTTTTACATAGTTTGAGTTGAGATGTAGTACGTGAGTAATGCATTTTCTTGCAAAAAAAAAAATACAATTTCTTGCAAGTTTTGCAAGAAATGCCCAGAACAATCTATTTGTTAACATCAGATGATCTTAATTTAAAACTAAATTCCTTGCATTTAATCCATTTTGGTTGTCATATTTAAGTTGGCTTTAGAGTTGTGTGTTGCAACTGTGCTCACAAATTTCAACATTTACACAAATTTACATTAAACAGCTGTTCAGATTTAATTCTAGCTGTTTAAAATCTGGCTAGGTTTTTTGTTATACCCAAGAATGAAATCAATATTTGAGCTCTAGACTGACTAGAACAATTAGAAACACTTCAGTTGCATGTTTATTACATTTCTTATACTAGTTAATTATACGTGAACACACTGTTGGTGTAAAGCTTCAACATGAGTGTGTTCTTTTAGTCTTTCAGTGACTTTGTATTTGTCAGTGGGAACATAGCTGAACTTGTCTTTCTGGTCTCTGAGGTGAAATCTCATCAGACTTGACCTCCTACCAAGTCTCATCACCAGTGTCTGAAAAGATCAAACATTTCATTAAAATCAGTTCAGAAGGATGGAAGGAGGACGATCTGTGGTTTACTCTAGATTACATCATCACTCAGAGGCTTTTGTTAGAAAAAAGCTTTTTTTTTAAAAAGAAAATGAAATTGTCTTTTTTTTATTTAACAAGATGTGGAAAAGGGTGAAGTAGACAGGAAAAAGACTACCCAATATAAAAAATACCTTATGCTCATTTAGGCTATAAAAGTGGACAGTCTAGTGTATGAGAGGCATGATTCATGCTAATGTTTAATTCCCTTGAATTTAGCTAAATGTCACTGGCCTTTTCGTCTTTGAAGTTATTGTCTGTGGACATAAGAAGGACAGGATGGAGGTCATTGCTCAACTTGGCTCCAGAGGAATAAAAACAAAGACCCAGGTTAGAAATGTTGGTGTCATAATTGATTCAGACCTGAGCTTCACTGGTCACATTAAGGCTATAACTAGATCAGCGTTTTATCATCTTCATCAAATAGCAAGACTCAGAGGTCTCACGTCCACACCAGACCTAGAGAAACTCATTCATGTGTTCATCTCCAGCAGGCTGGACTACTGCAATGGTCTTTTGTCTGGTCTTCCCAAAACAGCTGTGAAACAACTGCAGCTTATTCAGAATGCTGCTAGAGTCTTAACAAGAACCAAGAGAACCGAGCACATCACTCCTGTTCTTAAATCTCTACACTGGTTACCAGTAAACTACAGAATCCATTTCAAAGTGCTTCTACTAGTTTATAAATCACTCCAAATACCAAAATACATGTTGGATCTCCTATACACACCCAGCAGGGCTCTGAGATCCTTATGAAGCAGTCAGCTGGTAGAACCTCGGGTCAGAACCAAACAGGGTGAAGCTGCTTTTAGCTGCTATGCTGCACACAGATGGAATCAGCTTCCTCATGACCTCAAATGTGCCCCAACTCTAGAAACGTTTAAATCAAAATTGAACACTTTCATGTATTCATCAGCCTTTTAATGAATGTTTCTTATGCTGCACCTTCTGCACTGTCACTGCTCACCCTTTAAATTTGCCTTTTAATTTTATTTCTTACATCTAATTTTATTTGTGTATTTTTAAATTAGATTTTTATAACCTGCTGTTTTGTGTTGGTTTTAATGTTTAATGTTCTTGCTGATCTTGCACCTGGAACTGAATTGCTTCTGTGTATGAAATGCGCTATATAAATAAAGCTTCCTTGCCTTGCCATTTTCCTGTTTTCCACCTCCACTAACCAACGATATGGAGCAAGCAGACCCAAATCATCTGTGGTGGTCACATAAACCTCAATGAGAAAGCTTGAAGTGAATAATAATCATGTTTAGTGCCCACAGCAGAAACCACGGGAAAGTCCAGAGAAAAACCTGATGGGAATTTGTGCACTGTTAGTTCCTTCTCCTGTTTTTATACTGAAACATCTAATTATCCTAAAATAATTAAGTTCTACTCTTATCTGCTAATTGAGAAATTTACTATTTCTTATGTATAATTAAAGGTGTGATAGGTAAGAATGAAGTAATAATGACACCCTGTGGTCAAATGTGGTTACTGCAGTCTATTTTTTTAGGAGTTTCATGGTTGTTGCCAGTTACGGATCAGCTCCAGAAGATTCTAGATGACAAGTGAAGAAGAGTCATTCACAGTAAGCTGATAAGTAGATAAATACATTGTCATATCTGGTGTTAACACCTTTTGGGTGTTTTACGGTAGGGGGCACTTACTACGCTTATTATGGTTTTATTTCTTTGGCATTGGAGGAAGTGTGGTTGTTTGCTAAACGCCACGATTGACTCGTTATTCCCTTCACACACACATTACACTGTAATATTGAGTTGTTGGTAATTGAAAAAGTAGCTTGAGATATTTTAGAGCGACTATTGTCTTCTAATTCACCGTTAGCACTGTTAGCTCAACGTTAGCCTGTAGCCTTCTTTGCTCTATATTAGAGTAAAACAAAAAGATGCCGTGGCTTCTTAGGGGTACAATAAATAACTTCTGGGTCGCTCCTGTTTACTGGTTTTGGTTCTTTAAACAACTCTGGAGCTTTTTGCCTGCCGGTGTCAAATTACAAATGCCGGTGCTGCAGCGTTAGCTCGGCGCAAACTCTGCAACCTCATGGGCTCGCATATTTTAAACAGTAGCTACGTCCTTCTTTGTTTGTTTGTTTTTTTCTTTTTCTTTTTTTGAAAGGAGAAAAATTGACAACCCCCCAGCCGGCTGAGAATGAAATCTGTTTCAGTATAACCTTCCTTCCAACATGATTGTGACATTAGACTGTTTTGTGATTACTTCACTGTAGTGTACTTATTTATTGCTCCTTTAAATAGCTAAATAACAGTTATTTAATCATCGTGTCTGCATGTTGTGAGTACAGAAATTTGATAAAAGAAAAACCCGATTAAATGATAAGCTTCAAACTTCAGATCATTTTAACTGAAGCTGATTTATAATCTAACAGAGTATGTTGTGTAATTTCCTGATGCATCTTTGCACTTAACTTTTTCAATGAAGTCTAAAAACGCTCCTGATTTATGGCGCCACAGTGGAAAGTCACCAACAGTTGGTGCAGCCTATGAGTCAAAACAAATAAATGCCATGTCTTAAGTTCCACACATTAATTGTCTCCTCCTCCTGATCTTCTGCCCTCCCTAATGCATTGCTCTTTCCTGTTTTTCTTCCTGTTTGGCCCTGTTTAAACCTGCTTTTACATCAGGCCTAAAAAACACCAATAAAGCAATACTCTACGAGAACTAACTCACTAACTGAGAGGCGATGGGAAAACCCCAGAGGCTTTTATTTTAAACGCTGTGATGAAATCGACAGGTAAAATAAATAATAAAGATTTATGATGAATAGAAAAAGATGCCAGAACTTGGAAGAGTCTACAGGAGAATGAGAAGGATTCAAAGAACGTCCCATAAAATTAAACAGAAACATTCTGAACTGGAACGAGGAGTGGGCGAGGAAATGAAGAACAGCTAAGGAATTAGAAATGTTGGAATGAAAATGAGAAACAAGTAATTAAAGCTGACAAGGAGATGAGATGTGTTGCCAAATATAACCAAACAGGTTATATCGTTCTTGGATAAGTGGGCTGGTTATAGCCAGTTCCTGCTGGGAGTCAAAGGTCACCTGTTAAGGAGGTCAGAGGTCAAGGCGAGCAAGCCCTGCAGCAGTGAAGTGTTTAGAGAAGAACTTTGTGTTGGAAAACGGAGACGCCGTGAGCAAAACATGGATACTGAATGTCAGACATGTTTTCAGGGTGAAGTCAAACATCTCAGGTGGGTTCAAGATGTTCTGTGAAGTGTTGGAGAACAATAGGGCTGTTGACAGGGGTAACTTACAAAAGGATTAAATATATAAATAATCTTCATCTCACTAGAAACAACAAAATAAAAACCCATCTTCCAGTTTCTTCTCTTAACCAGGTAAATCATCACATCTGAAAACCTGTTGTCCTCTGGTAACATGTCAAACATATTCACTTTTCTCAGAATTGTGACAAAATATTTCAAACGTTGTAGTTAATTTAAAAAACAATGACTTGTTTGACCATTTGAAATGATTAAACTGCAGCAAAACATTTTAGAAGAGCAGTTTGCCTTGCAGCTTAAAGGTTGCAGGTTTGAAACTCACCTGTGGCCGTTAAGCTAGTTTTACTCGTGGATATGTGGGTTTTCACAGAGTGCTCTGATTTCTAGCCTAGAAATCCATAAACAGCAGAAAGACTTTGCTCTGCAGGTTAGTCTAGCCACGCTACATAGTAGCGTACATTAGCATCAGAGCTGTGATGGAGCAAAACAACAAAGATGGCGTCGGCTCAGGAACGGCGCTCGTTTGAAACGGCTTTGGCATCAAATTTGGATGATTTAGACTTGGGCTTCTTCTCCTTCAACTTTATTTTCTTCTACTTCTTGTTGTTGTTATTCATCTTCTCCTTGCCAGCACGGCTTGCCAGGCTACTGTTTTTCCTCCTGCAGATCTAAATCATGCACATTAGGTAATAATAGTGACTCTAAATTGGCCCTTTGCAGAAAGGATGGCCCTGTGGCCCTGTGATGTTCTGGTGACCTGCCTAGGGTTTACCCCGCCTCTCACCTTTACCTCTGGAGATAGACAGCAGCTCCCCGTGACTTTGAACCGGGAACAGGATCTAGTAGGTAACTGAAAAAACTAAACCGTAACCGCACAGTTCAAAAATATCCTCATTTAACATCCAGTCAAGATTTTATTTTGTGTATTTAATTAGTTATATTTTCACAGAAAATTCTTCATTCTAGTGCAATAAAATCAAATAGTAATGTTCTTCTAATCTCTTAAGATAACTTTTAAATCAGAGATTCAACACAGAGACCAACAGCTGCGTGTCAGACATCCTGCATGTGTGTGAAAGGCCTTTTCTGTGTGCAGATAGCATTTTGCACATCAGATGAGTCTATGTGGTTTTTAAAGAAATATTCCTGAGTGTAGAAATAGCCTGAAAACCTGTTGCAGTCATGTCTCCTACAACATGACCCTGCTCGACCCGAGGGTCCATTGTTGAACCACTAATGATAACGGACTGGCTGTTGCTCCAGACGCCTAAACACTGAACTCACAGCAGCTTTACCTGCGTTTTGACTCTGATCACTTCTCTTTTGCACTTTTCTGGGTTAGTATTTGATTGATGTTTTACATTTTTAAAAGGATAATGCACTCTAAAATGAAACACATTATATATACATTATAAATCTGATTGAAAACAACAGCCCATGCATAGAATTACAAGTTCTTTTATCGGCTTTCATTCCCTTTTTCTACAAAAATGTTAAAACAGCTCATTTGCATCATTTAAAATTCCTTTACCAAGACTGAGAGAAGAGTGAATTCCTGGGTGGTCCAGCTCATAATGTGTTAGATATCAGTTTTGACTCCTGCCTCAGAAAGCATGGAAACCATTAAAGGCTCTGAGTGAGAATACTCCACTTGCAGACAGCTGAATACCAATTAAAGCTAATTTAATTAAACCATGTTCTGGATTTCAGAAAGTTAAACAGCCATTTGTAGATTTATTCTCTGGCTTTTTCTCATGAGAGTACGAAACAAGACAGCGTGGGAAGCTACTTTGAACCGTGCAACAGATTTAACCTGAGCTGCATCTTGTTTAGTCGTTTGTGTAAAAGCAGAGATGTTCAAGATGTTTTTGTTGTTTTTATTTTCAATCCAAGATCATTTATGTCATACAAATCAACATTTTGTGCAAAATAGAAACTTAAAAGCGAAGGAGAGATAAACAAAACATCCGTGGTACCTTTAAGGTGGTTTATCATGTGGAGAGTGTGATGGAAGTCACTGGCGTGGCTTGGCTTCGTGTTCATGCTGCAACCATATCATTTCATATCAGGCTCCAAATATATTTTTTTCTGTGCCATAAGCTCCTGATAGATGTATCCATTCATAACCGATAATAATTTACAGCAATCTATGATAACAAATAAGAAATCACAAATAGATTGATTGATTTATTTAAGTAAAATGTGCAACTGTTTTTGTTCTTTCAAAAAGTTTTCCTATAGTTTACTGTGAACTACATAGTAGAGCGTATTCTTGTCCCTATATTGTATATATGATATTTTATTTGTTCCTGAGAATTCCTTATGCAGATGAAGATTTCCCGTTTCTGAAAAACTCAGATGTCCCAAATGAACCAAGGTCACGCCCGTGCACATGTCTGGGGTTGATGACTCAACTGATTACGATTCACAGAGGCAGAAAAAGACTCATCCAGCAGTTCAAGTGTTCTTGGCTCAAGGGGACAGATTAAAGTGAAACCATAGACATAGATAAAGATAGACCAACCGTCTCCAGCGTCTTCTTTTGTTGAAAAGAGAAGCCATGAAACTGTTTACAAACGCCGCCACGTTCTATTTTTGGAACCAGGATATGAACATTAGAAATGTAGGGTTGGGAGTCATTCCTGCTCACCTGCAAATGGATGCAGCATTTCATTAGTTTTATGCAGTTGGCATATTTATTTTACAATGAATAAAGCATCAGGATCATTTTCTCATGGTTACAAAACTACTATTTGCAGACATTTATACATAAAGATTAGAGGAAAGGATTGTTTTAAAACTTTTCCTTGCACACTTTGTGGAGATAAAAGAAAGAGTCTGTATTTTTCCAGTATCCATAAACTCTGAGAGTTGTTTGGGGCTTCAAGAGTAAAGTGCATTTATGCTGGCAGCTGTAATGAAATGAATCCTTACCTCTTGATTCTTAATAACAAGCTAAACAGGTACCATTGATATAAATTACAAGACAAATGCAATGCATATGGAATTTATGGTTGAATCAGGGTTACACATAAAATAAACATAATATGAATACACACTCATACACACCTTGGAGCTGACAGGCAAGCAGGGTCCATTTGAGCCGTTATCAGGTCCAAGAATCTGTCTGCAGCTGGATTTCAACCTATTCATTCCTTCATCCTTCCTTACTCTTTTCTCCAGCTGTCCACCCGTGGTGAGTTTTCACTGCTTTCATTACAACCAGATTGTTTGAATAAATCAAACCCCCTCCTCTCTTGACTCACTCTTTTCCTCCATGTGTCTCTCTTTTTCCTCAGCACCCTGCAGCGGTCCGTGTGGAAGAACGTCTTTAAACAAGAAACACATTTCAGGGCTAATGAGGGTGATAAACTGTGAAGTTGGGATTTATTTTGAGTCCAGGGTCTTGTTGTGACCCCGCTGAAAAATGTACATGCAGGGACTGTATCAGTTATTAGACATAATGAAAAAAGGATAACAAAAAGAGTGCAGGTGATACTAGATTAAAAGTAATGTAAATAACCAGGCAGGCTGAAGGAAGGACTGGTAACAGTACGGTTAACAGCTGCAGGACATCTCAAAACACAGAAATCAACACATAAAAAAATTGTAAATGGATTCTATTTACATAGTACCTTTACAACACATCAGTCATTCACGCACGTTCACACCCTGGTGGCCACAGCTGCCCTGGGGCGCACTGACAGAGGCAAGGCCGCCGTACACAGGTGCCACCAGCAAGCAAGACAGGTTAAGTGTCTTACCCAAGGACACAAAGACAGACAGAGAGTGATGCGAACCTGCAACCCTCTGATTATGGGGCTTAACTCCTTTTCCACCATCGTCTCATAAAACCCTAAAAAAAAACACTTAATGTCCTGTATTTGATATTTGATATATAGGGTTCTACAACCCCCCAAGACACTTTACAACACAACCAGTCATTCACCCATGCACACATTCACAAGCGGAGCTACAATGTAGCCACAGCTGCTCTGGGGAATGTTCATGCTGTCTAATCAGCACCTTGATATGCCACACCTGTGAGGTGAAGGAGACGAGCTCACTAACAGATGTAGACAGATGTGTGAATAATATTTGAGAGTAAAGGGTCTTTTGTGTATTTAGAAAGTGTTTCAGATCTTTGAGTTCAACTCTTGAAAAATGGGAGCAAAAATCAAAAATGTTTATATTTTTGTTCATTGTGTGTATTTGCCACATTTAAGGGGAGCCTCATTGTAAACATTATATTAGGGATTGTCTTCAAGGTTTCAAGGAGATCATCTCAAGTCCCCAAACTTAGTGTTTTGTGACCCACGGTGACCCCCAGCTTTGGGAAACACAGGATTAAGACCTGCTACTCCTACCACGACCCATTAGAACATGGATGGATTAAAGCTAATTTGGAAAACCTTCTTCAGTGTGAAGGCAGTCATGTGACACCCTCACACTCACCAAGTCAGGTTTTTTTTCTGCTTTGCATTCCCAAGAAATTCTTTTGCACCCTCACCGCTCTGTACGTCAGCAGCAAGTTCCCACGATGGCACCACGCCCTGGATCCTATGCAGGCCTGGCCTCGTTGAACTGCAGAATGTAGCTAGAAGATCAATCCATGTTAGGCATGGAGTAGTAGCGCAGGCATGAGGAGAGTGTGACCAGTTAGGCTTTAGATTCCTCGTTGGCCTTAATTCATGATGCAGAAGAATTTGCAAAGGCCCGTTGAAATCTGATTCTGTGCTTGTAGACCTCAAGACCCTGCAAAGATCATCCATGTTCTGGGTGATTTTTTTACATCATAAGGAGGTCTTCAGCCTGTGTGAGTGGAGGCTAACGAGGGAACGCTTCATTACTGTTTAAAAACACACAAAAGTGAGTTAATAACAAAACCAACGCACACGTGTTCATTAAGGCATTTTAATACTGTTCTTTTCTCAGCATTTGTACACAGAAAGACTGCTGCCAAAATAACAAACAGAAAAAAATACAGATGTTTTCCCTAAATAATAAGGGAAGGAAGTGTAAAAAATATGCATGTTGAAAATACTACAAACATGTCCTGCTGTTTTTACTGACCCAAAATACTTTTTAGAGACTTTTCCAGTTTCAGATATGCAGATAGAACCAAAATACATACATGACTGTGCTTACATGAAAATACTAACACAAAGTAAATGGCAAAAATGCATCGATGGTCCTGAAGTTTAAAAAAACAAAAATGGTGCACACTAAAACAGGCACAAAAATAAAAATGGACAAAGGCATCTGAGGTTTAGATTGACAAGTACAAATCATATAGTTATTCAAAAATTCATAATAAGAACGGACTCAATTTATTACAAAAAATATGTTTCTTCATGTTTACAGTGCAGTGGAGTACAAAATACAGGCCCTTTTGTTCTTGAAATGCACATCTGGATGCACTATGACAGCACAGCAAATAAGTAAAAGTCCACACTAATGTGATGAATGCATTTTTGTCTAAAACAATTCATATTTTAACTCCCAGGAAAAATAGTCAAATAACTACTAAAATGCCTGCAGCTTGCCAAGGTGTGGACCATACATACAAAAACCCGTCACACTTGCAACTTTAGCCTTGCTTTTTTTAAAGTCAGATTGATAATATTGAGTCTCTAACGACATACGTTAAAGGAGTGGAACACTTGTTTAATCAATACATCTGCAGTGGTCACTAGTAGGAAC
>SSNS01000305.1:241640-263765 GCA_006937985.1 Aphyosemion australe | reverse complement strand
TAAAAGTCCACACTAATGTGATGAATGCATTTTTGTCTAAAACAATTCATATTTTAACTCCCAGGAAAAATAGTCAAATAACTACTAAAATGCCTGCAGCTTGCCAAGGTGTGGACCATACATACAAACACCCATCACACTTGCAACTTTAGCCTTGCTTTTTTTAAAGTCAGATTGATAATATTGAGTCTCTAACGACATACGTTAAAGGAGTGGAACACTTGTTTAATCAATACATCTGCAGTGGTCACTAGTAGGAACGAATACCTTGTAAGTCGTTCTTGGGGGAAAATATATACCGGTGCACCATTTCTAAGACCTAAAAGTTGCCCACATCACAGCTGAGCTTCAGACGGCAGGTTTAGGAGTCCTGATATTTGGATATGTCGCCCTGGATTGGCTAACAGCAACTCGACTCTACCACTGTCTTGCAACTTTGATGTTTATCTCCGCAAATAACACAAGCCTAGAGGAGCTTCTGCCATGTGGTGGAGTTGCTAATGCTAACTGTTAGCTTAAACTAGCCGAGATGTTCTCTTCCTCGTTGTGAGTCAAGATGGGTGAGTCCATGAACGTTAAGTGACAGTGTGACATAGATCTGTCAGGCTTTTCTAATCCTAGATTTTCACCGTTTACTGTATTTTCTATCAGATGCTAATGCAGGAGATAGGTGTAGGAAACTATTTTCATGTTCAGTTAAAACATGGGTTTTTAGTGAACCACACCTTTAAAATTGTTTGTTTAAAAAACTCAATTCATGGTAAGCATAAACCAGATATAAAGAACAAAGCAAAGCAGGGGGACAAGCTAGAGCTCATTCAGGTAATTATTTTCCATCCATCCATCCATCCATCCACGTTGTATCACGTTGCGGGAATTTTGCGGCATTCGTGCCGCCACGCTTGATAGTAATATTGCGGTAATATTGCGGCTTCGCCGGACTTATAAACGCACATTAAGCGTTGGCGCAACAGAGGGAGGTGTCATGACCATGTGATGATTTAATGCCGAGCTCCGGGCGGGAACTATAATGAAAATGAAAGTAAACACGCGCTTAAGTTTCACTTTTGTAAACAGAATCAGCTGAGATGATCGTTTGGAGCGATGCGGTGCTCTGGGAGCTTTTCTCCGTTAGATCTGCAGCTCAGATCATCTGACAGCTCACAGGGATGGTGGATGACACACACCTGCGCAGCTTCGATCGCAATAAAAAGCAAGTTATGTCCAAGATACACGGAAGTCCACGACAGTGCAGAGACCGCCCCCATACTCCATTTATGCCGCCATTGTGTAATCTTTTATAAAATGGACATGATTGCGCAACATTATCGCCACGGTCTGAGCTCTTATAAACAACCTAACGCTCCCTGATGCCGCATCGGCGTTGCGGCAAATTGGCGGCATTGTTTTATAAAAGAGGCTTAAGAAAACTAAGAAAAAAATCAACAAAACTCACACAACAGTGCCTTAAATTTCTCTAAAACACATTTTTTGTCCTTTGTAAATAGGCATTTCTGTAGGAGTAAAATGTTGAATGTAAACACAGATTTGTTAGTTTTAGAATCAGTGATAATTAGGATTTTTGAGGCCTCAACAGACCCGGCAGACAAAATCAAACATGTTCTTGGGTTAGTTCTATATTAACGCTTTAATATCTGCATTCATGGTCTTGTCCACTAGCGGTAGTCTCAAGGACACAGAGGGTGTTTCTCAATCTCAAGGAACCTCGCCTTGCCTTGCCTGCCAAGGCACTGCCTTGCCAGGCCAGACGCCTTACTTAAAAGGACACTGTCCTTCCTTGGTCAAAGAAAATGGTTAAATGGAACAGACTTGCCCCACGTGACCGCGGCCGGCCAGAGCCCGCCCCCTGCTTACGTGCACTGTTGATGTCCCTCCCATCATAGTAATGTTAAGTTTTAATATCGAGCCTTTTACATTTTTAATTGTGTATATATTGGTTAAATCACGTGTAAGTGAGTTAGTACCTGCTAGCCACCAAAGCTGCAACTACTAAGCAACTAACCAACCATAGATAACTGCTTTGGATTTAAATAAACATTTTACATTTAAGCCCAATAGCTACAATTAGTTGACTTACATTTAAACTTGAAATTTGCCCCTGAAGTAGCTGCTGCCGGCTCCTGATCACATCTGTTTGAAAATACCACGCTGCATTCTGGGAATTTTTTGACCAAGAGAAGGCAACAAGGCACCTCTTGTGTATCCTTGCTCAATTAGCTAAACGGCTAACAAACAGAGGACAGATGCCTTGGTAGCACATGAACATTGGAACCGATTGGAACACGCGTTGGCGGTTCCTGATGACGTATCTCCTAGGCAACCGGCGCGGGACCAAGGCATCAAGGCGAGGTTCCTTGAGATTGAGAAACACCCACAGAGTTATCTGTTGTGTTGTTCCTGTTGCTTTATAAACTTCACAATGATATAAGATTTGCTTTTCGGTAAAGAAATTGTCACACATATTCACTCAGGCCCATCTTTCTTGGTCAAATACCCTCAATCCATCACGCTGTTGAAGCTGAGCTCACTGAGGCTCAGCTAAGTGCGGCCATTTTCAAGGCCTAAAGTTACTTGTGATTTCCTCAAGTAAACACAGCTAAAGGCATTCTGCCCTATGAGTGTTCAAAATTAATCTGAATCCAATTCTGTAAATGATTGATTCCTGCTGCTACTTCTGCACTGAAAAAACTCGATATTATTAGCGTGAAAAGAGAAAATGCTTGGTGTTAAAGGCAGTTTTTAAGCAGGAAAAGTTTCAACTCACAGTGATATTAATACTGCATGAATATTTACAACATGGAAATACAAAAATGAACAATAAAAGCAGAATCTCACATCACTAGGTAAAACAATCTGTCCATGTTAGCACAAAGTAAAAACATCAAAGTCCATTCTTATTTGTCTTTCACAGAAAATGAATTTCCACAAGTCAAAAGCTGCGTAACAAGTGATCAAATAATCACAAATATTTGAGTTTTGGCTGCAGAACGGATTATGCCAACAGCAAAAAGAAAAATTTGTACAGCTTTCATCATCACAAATTTTACTTAGTTTATAAAGGTACCTTTTTTTTGTTATTGTCCTCAATCTTGTAGCAGTTTGAGAGGGGTATTAGAAAGGAAACCGTTTTTTATTTCAGTGCAAGGTTTTCTAATCCCCATGGTGCCGTTGGAGTCAAAGAAGACTTTTTAAAATTCACTTGAACCACCGTCAGTTCTCTGGTTCTGTAGCCTGAAAGATGAGTCACTTTTTCTGTTGTATTTTATCCACATCCAGCAACAAGATTAAAGCTTATTTCAGTTGCCTCTCATATGAACAAAGTGAATTAAGAGAAAGTTAGACTTGGGTCAGTAACTGAAGGCACTGTTCACTACTAAGACCCTTTAAGTTGATTGCACTTCATTTAATCAGTTGATTGTGTTTATGCCATCATCCGACTGTCTTTGATGAACTTAGATCACGTCCTCTTCATTGTCCCATAGCGGTTAGGCATATTTCAAATATGCTGCAATCTTCAATCCGTCATTTTGTGTCTTTAAATTGGAAATCCAATCTGTTGTGTCATCAGGGGTGCAACAAAAGATACTAAGTGCCCTTTTTCCATTGTGTGTATCTGATGTTGGAATAACAGAATAAAACCACTGAGGGAGCTGTAGCGATTAGAAAGTCTTTAAAATCCTGCTAGAAGTAAGATGGCTTAAGGGATGCTAGATTGTTATTTGATGGGCATTGTCCTTGCATCAAGGGCGCGTCATAGTCTGAACTACCATTTTGATGCAAGAGTGGAGGTGGCTGAGAAGTCTGACAGTAATCCGTCTCAGGGTGCTTGGGAGGTAAGGTACCGTTTATGCCATTTTCCAGGCAAGATTTTATACCATCCAACTCTGTGGGGTCAGCAGGGCCCAACTCTAGTTCCAATCCTGCATTTGCCCGCCTCTTCCTCCGCAGGCAAATAAAAGTTCCAACCACTATAGCCAACCCCAGCACCAGCGCTAGGACTGCAAGAGCTGAGATGAGAGTATTTGTAAGAGGACTATTTGTTTTCACCCAAGGCAAAGATGTCACAGGCACCCCATCGGTGTGGGCCTCTGTACATGTCCCTGTTTCTATAGAGTTGTTACCCTTGGAATGTATTTTCTCCCCAAGGGGACTGGCACAAACAGAGTAGGTACAGTTGGGTATCAAACCACGCAGCGTGTACTCAGGGTAGGATGTAGGCAAACTAATCATCATGGGGCGGCGGTCGGGCCCTGAAAGGTTACGGTAGGTCAACCTGATGCCACGGATATTTGGCCGTGTCTCGATGAAGCGGTGTAGGTCAAGAAGGATTGATGTGGAGGTCACCTGACGTGAACTGATTGCATCAATTTTATCAGGTATCTTGGGGGTAACTGCAGAAGAAGGTTGCTGGGACACAAGACTCACATCCACGTCTTCGCAAAAGATGCCAAATGTTCCCGAGGGACACAAACAGCTGAGTTGTCCAAGGAGATCCAATTTACAAGTACCCCCGTTGAGGCAGATGTTTTCTGGGCAAAAATGCTGTATGTCGTCCTCACGGTGAGAGCTGAAGGTGACCAAGTCTTCTGGAGGAGAGGCATGAGCATCTGTTGAAGAGATGGGTTCGTCACTAGGTGGACGAGGGGGGAGAATGGCTTTGGTGTGGGTGGTGTCTGGAGATGTGGTTGGGATTTGAGGAACAAGAGTATGTTCTTTAGGAGAACCAACAGATTCTGTTGTAGTTGGTGGACATCCAAAATCTTTGTGCTCCAGTGCCACAAGCATCTTCCCAGCATTAACCAAAGGAAAGTGACACCTGGTTATCTCAGGCTTCAACAGATGAATGTTCTTCTCATTTAGCCAAACGGGGAACCAGGCAAATGGACATAGGCAGTTAAATGGGTTCTGAGCTGCTGTCAGGGAAGTCAACTTTGGAGCACTTTCAAAAAATCCCTCAGGAAATTCCTGAATATTTATTCCACTGAGATCTAGATCTTGAAGTCCAACAAGTTTCTGGAAGTCCTCCACTTTCAGCTCAAGCATTGGGTTTCCTGCCAGGCTTAGTTTAGTCAGCCCCTTCAGGGAATCCTGCTTCAAGGCCTGAGGGACTTCATTTAACTTGTTGCCTGATAAGTCAAGCTCATGGAGGTTCCTCAGAGATGTTATGAAGTCTTTATCCAGAGCAACTAAGCCAAGATGAGCCAATTTTAGGGCCTCCAAATTGGGAGTATGAAGGTCTGAGGGTTCCAACGTTGGAATGTTATTGTGGCTAAGGTCTAAGAGGAGAAGATTGGGAAAATTAAGGTAAGGCAAAGAAATGAGCTGGTTTTCTTGCAGTTTGAGTTCCAGTAGCATCTCTAAGCCATCAAAGGCTTCCCAATGAATGCTTTGAATGCGGTTTCCTTGAAGATACAGCCTTTCTAACTGGACCATCCCAGAAAAACTGTCTTTGGAAATGTGAGCAATTTGGTTACCAGACAAGTCCAAGTTCTTTAGTCTTGACAGGGACTCAAACACTCCGTCAGGAACTTCTCGTATCTCATTCTGGCTCAGATCCAGTGACACCAACTCCACTAGGCCTTTGAAGTCATCGTGGGACAAAGTGAAAATGTTGTTGTTGAAGATGTATAGATATCGGGTGGTGATAGGAACTCGAGGTACAGTATTGGACCGTCTGTTGATGCAAAATATGGAGTTTGGGTCGTTGCACATGCATTGTGCTGGACAGTCAATGAATAACTCCACACCAGAGACGATTAAGAGGAATATGAAGAAAATCAACATGATGATGATGATGATGGGGCCAGCAGCTCTGAAAAACACGAGACACAAAAAGAGGTATGTTAAAAATGTGCTTGTTCAGCTGAACCTAGTTAAAACACACTTAAATAGAACTGTGTGGTGTATTAACCACCCAAAAATTTGAAAAGTAAATCAGTCAATACTGTTTATTTTAATACAGTCTGTTGTTGAGTGTTCCCCTTGTAATATTTAAGCATTTCCTCACTCATCTATCAAACTGGATTTGTGAAAGTATTAAAATGTTTCAGATTGACTTTCAACTTCTGTATACCGTAGGAACTTTTGAAGAGTCTAAGTTTAGACAAATGGGGGCTAACTTTAATGTGTTACATTGTCTTTTTGAGAAACTTAGAGAGCAACTGTGGCTCAATACAGTCAAGCAAGAGGTTGGTTCAGCCCACCCAGGATGACCCTAACAAGGAAAGTTAAAGAAACCATTCAGTCATTTCCTTCAGTTTATGGCACAATCTTCAGCCTGTGAAACCAAGTGTTAAGTAAAGCAGCAGGACACCAGCAGGCACAGTGCTTCTACATACAAACATAGTAAAGTCATGTGTGTGAAAGGACAAACACCAACTAAAATTCCTGTTAAATGTAGAGTCCTAGGAAAGAGTCTCAGCCGCAGAGGGGCCTCCTTCGTGTATCGAGTGTTTTGATCTACTCCACTGATAGAGGGGAAACCCGTTCAAGCATCTAAATGGCAACACATTTTCTGCCTGGATGAGTAAAAGTAAATGGAAGCGTTGTGATATGTTTACAGGAAAATGACTACTGAGAATTGAATGTTTACAGGCAGAGTGAAGATTTAATTATCTGAGCAGATGCCTTCACACATAAACTCTTAACAACACAAGAAATATGGAATTCCTGCCAGAAGGGTTTCAGCTGGCTGCAGCAGTGATTTGCTCTTGTTAATAATAATGGATGTGTTTACGGGACCCGTTAGAGGAGTCAAACGTCTTATCAAATTATATTTTACACCTGCTTTTGTTAAAGTTACTGAATAAATTGCATCTTTTTATGTGTTTGTCTAAAACAGTGTGGAATAAAGGCAAAGACAACTTTTTCAGATAAAGCTGTTCTTTTTTTTATATTTTATGTGTATTGAGCGTTAAGACATTAACAAACAATAAGCAAAAAATACAGAAACAAATAAATAGGAGGATCTAAATAAGAGTTTGATTCCTGCATTGTTACGGGATAAACGTCATACATTAACCAATTTATAATGTTACCAAAATATCAAATAGGGACCCCATAGACCTCTAGGGTGATGACTCAGAGTGGAAACGTTTCCATCATTCGTATTCTTCCGAAGACAGCCAAATGAAAAACGTTAATCGCTCCATAACGTAGATTCCATGTATTATTTCTATCCCATCAGCAACTGTTGGAGGTACCTCGTTCAGCCACCTATGTTTTATAGCCTTTTTGTTGGCTGCTTGTAAAATTTGCAAGAGCTATTTGTCTTGTTTCCTCAGGTCATTTGGTATAGGGTTAGGGTAAAAGACACTAAAACTCCTCTCAAGCTGTAATCCAGTTATCCTCGTAAATTTTCCAATCACTTCTGTCCAATAGTGAGCAATTTCCAGAAGACATGGAAGTGGCCTACTGAGGCACCTCCACAACTCCTCCAAGTTTTTACTTTGGAGTTCATTAACCCTAGGTGTAATAAAAAGTCTCAAAGTATTTGTCCAAGTGAATTCTCTCCACGTGTCAGAGCTGGAAGTAGTGGCCATGGTTGGACCAGTCATCTACAGATATCCCAACGTGGTAGACAGTTTCCTCTGAAAATAGCTAAAGCTGTTCCAAACTAACAAACCAGCAAGCAAAATATAACTAAATCAGTCCTTTATGAATACAGTGAAACCCTGAAAATGTTATCTGAAGTGAACTATAATATTCTGATTTAAAATTGGCTTTGCTTTGTAAAAATGCATGATCTGTGCCGTCTCTACTTTGATCACTCAACATCTTTCCACCATACTGCTGTACCTTGTTGTTTTGATAATGACCAGTTTCCCATATCATCAGACCAAGCACTTACCATGAGCATCAACCATTCAAGTGCACTCTGCATGAAGTGAAAACGTGCATTACATTACAATAGCATAGCTAAAACCTGCAGAACAAGTTCTGTTTGTTCTCTCAAACAACCAAATGTGACAAGGTTTTGTTTTCTGCAACAGCGAGAAAGCAAACGCCGTGTTTTCTCAGCTGTTTGTGTACAACAAGAACCCAGGTCCAAAGAGAAACATTAGCAGGTACGTGATAAAAAACCGATCAACGCTACTTGCAAAGCAACACACTGCCCTACACGTGCACAGTTCTATTTCCACACAACACATATTCCTGCAAATATTCACAGTTCGCAGCCCAGCTGGATTCTGTTACCCACAATTCAATACAGCCATCCCTCACTGTTTTGAGACAGAATGAGAGGCCCACATAAACATTTGTCCTCCTGCAATGATAAGAGAGAGGAGAGGGGAGATGGAGGCTTCTGCTCTTTTTTAGACGAGAGAGAAAACAAGTCTGAGAGGTAAACTGAGAGGAGGGAAACGATGGGTCAAGATGAAGGACAAATAGTTGGTGGTAACATTTTATTCTGAATCAGCTGCAGACAAAGGTGTTGTCATCTAAACGAACAGGTCAGGACATGTTGCCTCAACAGGAAGTAGAGTGCTGAAAGAACCAAGCTAATGCTACATTTTATTTAGTCAAACCAGATATGAGCTTTTCTCTCCCCCTGATCATTTTTTTATTTGTCATAGATCTACAAAATTACAAAAGCTCACAATTAAAAAGGTGATTCAGCTCTCTTGATCTTTCTGAAGCTCCTTATTTGTAATCAAGCCTCAACGTCCAACAATTAAAGCCCAACTATTCATTGCAGGAATGTGCACCGCCTGCTACATTCCAGAGTTTTAAACTATGATGATCTTGTGTTGAGAATTGATGGATTTATATCTATATAAGTAAATGACTTTATCTATGAGCTTAGATTTGATGTAAACATCTGCAGATTTGGATGTTTTTAGGGACTTTTTAATATTGGCTGAGGGTGATCCGTTTTAGCTGCCATCTCAACTTGAATTAAAAATACTTTGAGTCAGAAAAACGGGTTTTTAAGCAAAGATCTTATATGTGTTTATTCATTTATTGACGTGTCTGAGAATCTGTTTATCTTCAAACAGGAATAAATAAGCAGTGCATGTCAGTAAATAGACCATAGAAGAAGAAGCAAATACATCTTTTATCAAAATAAAGGACTTAAGTACCTCTATCTGCTCATGTCTCAAAGAAAAACCCAAGTCTACACAGGTCAAAGTTCATGACAAAGTCGTCAAACAAGCGTTGTTCATGAGCCAACGCCACCTTTGTAGTTTTTCTCCGTCACAGCTCTGGTGTTATAAGCCCACTCAGTAGCTGTGTTTACATGGACACAAGTAATCGGAATAAAAATGCGTCATGTAATCAAGCCATTCGGAATACTCTGACCCGATTAAACTCAATCGGATCAACTTTTCATTCCAATTGAAATGGCTGGGTTATGCCGATTGTTAATCCAATCATGGTGCTTGTAAACACTTATTCCCATTGTGGGTCATTACTGCGCATGTCAGTAACGTCGTAGGTATACGTACATTACGTCACCGTTTGCGGAAGTTGGATGAAAGCATGATGGGCGTGAAACAAAACGGGTCTGTTTCGGACACAAATGTGTTGCTAGATGTGCTTAAAGGGACACTGCAACTTTTTAGGTGAGGGATCAGACAAAGTGCAGCCCAAAGACCCCTTATGATGAATAAAATAAATGGAATCAGTGTTCCCTCGCCCGGACGCGGGTCACCGGGGCCCCCCTCTGGAGCCAGGCCTGGAGTTGGGGCACGCTGGCGAGCGCCTGGTGGCCGGGCTTTCACCCATGGAGCCCGGCCGGGCATAGCCCGAAGAGGAGACGTGGGTCCCCCTTCCCATGGGCCCACCACCCGTGGGAGGGGCCAAAGGGGTCGGGTGCAATGTGCAAAGGGCGGTAGCCGAAGGCAGGGACCTTGGCGGTCTGATCCTCGGCTACAGAAGCTAGCTCTTGGTACGTGGAATGTCACCTCTCTGGTGGGGAAAGAGCCGGAGTTGGTGTGTGAGGTTGAGAGGTTCCGACTAGATATAGTTGGACTCACCTCAACGCATGGCTCTGGCTCTGGAACCAGTTTCCTCGAGAGGGGTTGGACTCTCTACCACTCTGGAGTTGCTCCCACTGAGAGGCGCCGAGCAGGGGTGGGCATACTTCTTGCCCCCCATCTTGGTGCCTGTACGTTGGGGTTTACCCCGGTGAGCGAGAGGGTAGCCTCCCTCCGTCTTCGGGTGGGGGGACGGGTCCTGACTGTGGTTTGTGCTTATGCACCAAACTGCAGCTCAGACTACCCACCCTTTTTGGAGTCCCTGGAGGGGGTGCTGGAAAGCGCTCCTTCGGGTGACTCCCTCGTTCTGCTGGGGGACTTCAATGCTCACGTGGGCAACGACAGTGAGACCTGGAGAGGTGTGGTTGGGAGGAACGGCCCCCCTGATCTGAACCCGAGTGGTGTTCTGTTATTGGACTTCTGTGCTCGTCATGGATTGTCCATAACAAACACCATGTTCAAGCATAAAGGTGTCCATATGTGCTCTTGGCACCAGGACACCTTAGGCCGCAGGTCGATGATCGATTTTGTTGTCGTTTCATCTGATCTGCGGCCGCATGTCTTGGACACTCGGGTAAAGAGAGGGGCGGAGCTGTCAACTGACCACTACCTGGTGGTGAGTTGGCTTCGATGGTGGGGGAGGATGCCGGTCAGACCTGGCAGACCCAAACGTGTTGTGAGGGTCTGCTGGGAACGTCTGGCAGAGTCTCCTGTCAGAAGGAGCTTCAATTCCCACCTCCGACAGAACTTCGAACACGTCCCGGGGGAGGCGGGGGACATTGAGTCCGAATGGACCATGTTCCGTGACTCCATTGTCAAGGCGGCTGACCGTAGCTGTGGCCGCAGGGTGGCCGGTGCCTGTCGTGGCGGCAATCCCCGAACCCGCTGGTGGACACCGGCGGTTAGGGATGCTGTCAAGCTGAAGAAAGAGTCCTATCAGGTCTTTTTGGCCTGTGGGACTCCGGAGGCAGCTGATAGGTACCGGCAGTCCAAGCGGAATGCGGCTCGGGTGGTCGCAGAGGCAAAAACCCGGGCGTGGGAGGAGTTCGGTGAGACCATGGAACAAGACTTCCGTACGGCTTCGAGGAGATTCTGGTCCACCATCCGGCGTCTCAGGAGGGGAAAGCAGTGCACTACCAACACTGTTTACAGTGGGGAGGGTGTGCTGCTGACCTCGACTCGGGACGTTGTGAATCGGTGGGCCGANTGTGGGGCTGTGTTGGTTGACGCGGCTCTGCAATATCGCGTGGACATCGGGGGCAGTTCCACTGGATTGGCAGACCGGGGTGGTGGTCCCCCTATTTAAAAAGGGGGACCGCAGGGTGTGTTCCAACTACAGGGGGATCACACTCCTGAGCCTCCCTGGTAAGGTCTATTCAGGGGTTCTGGAGAGGAGGGTCCGTCGGATAGTCGAACCTCGGATTCAGGAGGAGCAATGTGGTTTTCGTCCTGGCCGTGGAACACTGGACCAGCTCTATACCCTTGGGGGGGTCCTGGAGGGTGCGTGGGAGTTCGCCCAACCAATCTACATGTGTTTTGTGGATTTGGAGAAGGCGTTCGACCGCGTCCCTCGGGGGGCCCTGTGGGGGGTACTCTGGGAGTATGGGGTACCAGGCCCCTTGATACGGGCTGTTAGGTCCCTGTACGACCAGTGTCAGAGCTTGGTCCGCATTGCCGGCAGTAAGTCGGGCTCGTTTCCGGTGAGAGTTGGACTCCGCCAAGGCTGCCCTTTGTCACCGATTCTGTTCATAACTTTTATGGACAGAATTTCTAGGTGCAGCCAAGGTGGTGAGGGGATTCGTTTTGGTGGCCTAAGGATCAGGTCTCTGCTTTTTGCAGATGATGTGGTCCTGTTGGCTTCGTCAGAACGTGATCTCCGGCTTTCGCTGGAGCAGTTCGCAGCCGGGTGTGAAGCAGCTGGGATGAGAATCAGCTCCTCTAAATCCGAGACCATGGTCTTGAGTCGGAAAAGGGTAGAATGCCTTCTCCAGGTCAGGGACGAGGTCCTGCCCCAAGTGGATAGTTTAAGTATCTCGGGGTCTTGTTCACGAGTGAGGGAAGGGTGGAGCGTGAGATCGACAGGCGGATTGGTGCTGCATCTGCAGTGATGGGGGCGTTGTACCGGTCTGTCGTGGTGAAGAGAGAGCTGAGTCGAAAGGCGAAGCTCTCAATTTACCGGTCGATCTACGTTCCTACCCTCACCTATGGTCACGAGCTTTGGGTAGTGACCGAAAGAACGAGATCGCGGATACAAGAGGCCGAAATGAGTTTTCTTCGCAGGGTGGCTGGGCTCTCCCTTAGAGATAGGGTGAGGAGCTCGGTCATCCGGGAGGGGCTCGGAGTAGACCCGCTGCTCCTCCACATCGAGAGGAGCCAGTTGAGGTGGCTCGGGCATCTGATTAGGATGCCTCCTGGACGCCTCCCTGGTGAGGTTTTCCGGGCACGTCCAACCGGGAGGAGACCCAAAGGAAGACCCAGGACACGCTGGAGAGATTATGTCTCTCGGCTGGCCTGGGAACGCCTTGGTATTCCCCCGGAGGAGCTGGCCCAAGTGGCTGGGGAGAGGGAGGTCTGGGCTTCCCTCCTTAAGCTGCTGCCCCCGCGACCCGACTCCGGATAAGCGGGAGAAAATGGATGGATGGATGGANGTCTTACATTGTCTTTTTGAGAAACTTAGAGAGCAACTGTGGCTCAATACAGTCAAGCAAGAGGTTGGTTCAGCCCACCCAGGATGACCCTAACAAGGAAAGTTAAAGAAACCATTCAGTCATTTCCTTCAGTTTATGGCACAATCTTCAGCCTGTGAAACCAAGTGTTAAGTAAAGCAGCAGGACACCAGCAGGCACAGTGCTTCTACATACAAACATAGTAAAGTCATGTGTGTGAAAGGACAAACACCAACTAAAATTCCTGTTAAATGTAGAGTCCTAGGAAAGAGTCTCAGCCGCAGAGGGGCCTCCTTCGTGTATCGAGTGTTTTGATCTACTCCACTGATAGAGGGGAAACCCGTTCAAGCATCTAAATGGCAACACATTTTCTGCCTGGATGAGTAAAAGTAAATGGAAGCGTTGTGATATGTTTACAGGAAAATGACTACTGAGAATTGAATGTTTACAGGCAGAGTGAAGATTTAATTATCTGAGCAGATGCCTTCACACATAAACTCTTAACAACACAAGAAATATGGAATTCCTGCCAGAAGGGTTTCAGCTGGCTGCAGCAGTGATTTGCTCTTGTTAATAATAATGGATGTGTTTACGGGACCCGTTAGAGGAGTCAAACGTCTTATCAAATTATATTTTACACCTGCTTTTGTTAAAGTTACTGAATAAATTGCATCTTTTTATGTGTTTGTCTAAAACAGTGTGGAATAAAGGCAAAGACAACTTTTTCAGATAAAGCTGTTCTTTTTTTTATATTTTATGTGTATTGAGCGTTAAGACATTAACAAACAATAAGCAAAAAATACAGAAACAAATAAATAGGAGGATCTAAATAAGAGTTTGATTCCTGCATTGTTACGGGATAAACGTCATACATTAACCAATTTATAATGTTACCAAAATATCAAATAGGGACCCCATAGACCTCTAGGGTGATGACTCAGAGTGGAAACGTTTCCATCATTCGTATTCTTCCGAAGACAGCCAAATGAAAAACGTTAATCGCTCCATAACGTAGATTCCATGTATTATTTCTATCCCATCAGCAACTGTTGGAGGTACCTCGTTCAGCCACCTATGTTTTATAGCCTTTTTGTTGGCTGCTTGTAAAATTTGCAAGAGCTATTTGTCTTGTTTCCTCAGGTCATTTGGTATAGGGTTAGGGTAAAAGACACTAAAACTCCTCTCAAGCTGTAATCCAGTTATCCTCGTAAATTTTCCAATCACTTCTGTCCAATAGTGAGCAATTTCCAGAAGACATGGAAGTGGCCTACTGAGGCACCTCCACAACTCCTCCAAGTTTTTACTTTGGAGTTCATTAACCCTAGGTGTAATAAAAAGTCTCAAAGTATTTGTCCAAGTGAATTCTCTCCACGTGTCAGAGCTGGAAGTAGTGGCCATGGTTGGACCAGTCATCTACAGATATCCCAACGTGGTAGACAGTTTCCTCTGAAAATAGCTAAAGCTGTTCCAAACTAACAAACCAGCAAGCAAAATATAACTAAATCAGTCCTTTATGAATACAGTGAAACCCTGAAAATGTTATCTGAAGTGAACTATAATATTCTGATTTAAAATTGGCTTTGCTTTGTAAAAATGCATGATCTGTGCCGTCTCTACTTTGATCACTCAACATCTTTCCACCATACTGCTGTACCTTGTTGTTTTGATAATGACCAGTTTCCCATATCATCAGACCAAGCACTTACCATGAGCATCAACCATTCAAGTGCACTCTGCATGAAGTGAAAACGTGCATTACATTACAATAGCATAGCTAAAACCTGCAGAACAAGTTCTGTTTGTTCTCTCAAACAACCAAATGTGACAAGGTTTTGTTTTCTGCAACAGCGAGAAAGCAAACGCCGTGTTTTCTCAGCTGTTTGTGTACAACAAGAACCCAGGTCCAAAGAGAAACATTAGCAGGTACGTGATAAAAAACCGATCAACGCTACTTGCAAAGCAACACACTGCCCTACACGTGCACAGTTCTATTTCCACACAACACATATTCCTGCAAATATTCACAGTTCGCAGCCCAGCTGGATTCTGTTACCCACAATTCAATACAGCCATCCCTCACTGTTTTGAGACAGAATGAGAGGCCCACATAAACATTTGTCCTCCTGCAATGATAAGAGAGAGGAGAGGGGAGATGGAGGCTTCTGCTCTTTTTTAGACGAGAGAGAAAACAAGTCTGAGAGGTAAACTGAGAGGAGGGAAACGATGGGTCAAGATGAAGGACAAATAGTTGGTGGTAACATTTTATTCTGAATCAGCTGCAGACAAAGGTGTTGTCATCTAAACGAACAGGTCAGGACATGTTGCCTCAACAGGAAGTAGAGTGCTGAAAGAACCAAGCTAATGCTACATTTTATTTAGTCAAACCAGATATGAGCTTTTCTCTCCCCCTGATCATTTTTTTATTTGTCATAGATCTACAAAATTACAAAAGCTCACAATTAAAAAGGTGATTCAGCTCTCTTGATCTTTCTGAAGCTCCTTATTGGTAATCAAGCCTCAACGTCCAACAATTAAAGCCCAACTATTAATTGCAGGAATGTGCACCGCCTGCTACATTCCAGAGTTTTAAACTATGATGATCTTGTGTTGAGAATTGATGGATTTATATCTATATAAGTAAATGACTTTATCTATGAGCTTAGATTTGATGTAAACATCTGCAGATTTGGATGTTTTTAGGGACTTTTTAACATTGGCTGAGGGTGATCCGTTTTAGCTGCCATCTTAACTTGAATTAAAAATACTTTGAGTCAGAAAAACGGGTTTTTAAGCAAAGATCTTATATGTGTTTATTCATTTATTGACAAATGACGTGTCTGAGAATCTGTTTATCTTCAAACAAGAATAAATAAGCAGTGCATGTCAGTAAATAGACCATAGAAGAAGAAGCAAATACATCTTTTATCAAAATAAAGGACTTAAGTACCTCTATCTGCTCATGTCTCAAAGAAAAACCCAAGTCTACACAGGTCAAAGTTCATGACAAAGTCGTCAAACAAGCGTTGTTCATGAGCCAACGCCACCTTTGTAGTTTTTCTCCGTCACAGCTCTGGTGTTATAAGCCCACTCAGTAGCTGTGTTTACATGGACACAAGTAATCGGAATAAAAATGCGTCATGTAAACAAGCCATTCGGAATACTCTGACCCGATTAAACTCAATTGGATCAACTTTTCATTCCGATTGAGATGGCTGGGTTATGCCGATTGTTAATCCAATCATGGTGCTTGTAAACACTTATTCCCATTGTGGGTCATTACTGCGCATGTCAGTAACGTCGTAGGTATACGTACATTACGTCACCGTTTGCGGAAGTTGGATGAAAGCATGATGGGCGTGAAACAAAACGGGTCTGTTTCGGACACAAATGTGTTGCTAGATGTGCTTAAAGGGACACTGCAACTTTTTAATATTTCTAAATCCTTTTCTTTTCTTGAGCCAGTATGTGCTAAAATGACCCTTTACAGGGTGAATGAAAGGCCACCCAGCTCCTGCCGCCCCCTGTGGCCAGAATATTCCACTTGCAACTTCACAGTTGCCGGTCCGGTCTGTTGGGACTTAGAAAAATTTGAGCTTGACCTACCTGGATCTGCAGTCTGCTTCCAGCATGTTTCCTGCATCTTTTAGATTATGAACACAGCTGATTTGTTTAATTTAGTGATGAATAACTCCCATAGAAACTAATAAAGGCTGGGGAGACATTTCAGCCAATGGTAGACCTGCTGAGGCTCCAATGGCGCGTGGCTACACCGACCTTTGTACATTTTTTAAAACATTTCATCTTCCAAGACGCTCTTTAACTCACAGACCAACCACCGGCTTGACACTTGTTGCATGATTTGACATACCCAAACTCCTGGTTTTAGTCCTGTTTGTTGTGGTTTCATTGCAATTCTTTCATATTTGCTTTGGGTTGAGTGCAGAGACATCAAAGGGAAGCAGCACAGCTAATACGAAACCTCTTGCCAGGAATGGCGTTTTGTTATTCTTCCTTTACAGCACACTGGGCAAAGCTAGGAGAATTAAAAGTAATAAAAAAATCACTACAGAACACGGGACATGCTGATGACAAAAACAAGTGCACAAACTAAAGTCAGCTAATAAAGATTTCCAATACAGGGAATGATTGAGGCAGAGGTGAAGAGATGAAGGCAAAAAGAAACAGGGATCATAAAGTGGGTTAGGGAATGTTAGTGAACAGGAAGGTTACGTCATTTTCCTTCAGAAAAAAAGGGAGACATGAGTTATTGGTACCAACTCTCCAAAGAGGAATATCCTGTTACCTCATAGCCGAAAAGCTTAGCAGCAAAGTCTGTTTAACAGCTACAATCTCTGTAAAACTCTTGGTCCACTCCCTCCAAACTAAGCTGATAAAGTTATACGTGTGGGGCTGCACAGGAATGTCTGCACACAAGCACAAACATGCATGAGTGCATAAGTAAAAATAAATCCTGAACACACAGAAAATTTAAAAATATCTTAAACCGATGACAGACGGATTAAGAAGTGGGATCTCGCTGGAGAAATCCCAACAAGTTTATGATATTTAATAAAATTGTGCTAAGCCTAATGAGCGTCCTTCATAGGAATGTTTGGAAAATCTCAACACAGTTGAGTCTTTACAATGGGAACAATATGTACCCCTTTCAGCTTAACTTTTGACAGGAATTAGTCTGTGCATGAAGCAAACTAATCCTTGGATTATCTTGTTTTCAGTTAGTGGTCTCGTTTGAAAAGATGAGCAGACAGTTTCACCACACAATACCTTCTTGTGGCTTGTTGACAATCAGGTCCTGTGGCAAATTTTACTGAGTGTACTTTACAAAAGGTACTGTTCAGAGGTGTGGCCCTTGCATTCTGTTAAAAAGACTTTGGCATCCAGGTTACAATTCAAATACCTCCATGCTTCAGCTCTGTGCAGAAGCACAGAAAAAAGAGATGAAGCCAAAGCAAAGCTAAAGTCTGGTGAATAAAATGAAAATCTTTTTTTTCTTTTCTGGGTCTTGTGATTCTTCCTGATTTTCAATTTGTCAAAGTGCATTTTACAGCTGTCTGTGTAAACCCACAGTTTGATCAGCCACTTCTGGAACAAATTAAAAACATGGTGTAAAAGACTCCACCTCTTCCTGTTGGACACCTGACTTCTACGCTTTCATCACCTGGTTAATCTCATGAACTAAAGGAAAGCATATGCACTGCCACCTTTTATGCTACAGTTTTGAACTGTTCATTTAACCTTGAGAAACATTTTAATTATGATTATTATTTTTTTTAAAAATGTTACAATTTATCCCACTGAGCCTGAGCGTCCCCCAATTGTGGGTTGGAAAAGTTTAGCTTCAGAATTTATGCCCTATATATCAATAAGTATCATCAAGCTGCACCTCTAAGAAGACTGTTCTTAGATGAAATGCTGCATCCATTTGCAGGTGTTCTAAGCATAGCCTGGGCTACAAGACCATATAAACCTTCTTTACATGCATTAAAATCCGTGCAGTTGTTCATGAGATATTTTGCTCTCACCTTTTGACAGCAGACAATTAACTAACCAGCTGACTAACTAACTAAAACCTGCAAAACTGTGGCCGTTTAGTCTTCAGTTTGTGATCTGAGTCTCTATCTTGATGTAGCGTTAGGTCTGAGCCAGCATTAGGCTTTTTGCTGAATGGAGTCCAGACAGGATGCAGTGACACGTACTGCATGTTAAAGGAATGTTTGTGTTATTATAGTTATGTTTGTGAGGACTTGTTCTTTATTTAACGTCATGTTCTAAGGACTAGGGCAAGGTTATTCTTAAGCAATAATCATGAAGTGAATGAGTTATGATGTCAACACAGCAGAGTTCTTATTTATATGGGCACTTGAGACATTCTACACTCACAGCAACCTTCCTGTTTCATTGGTGGTCCTACAGGTAGGCCCACAGGGGCACTGACCCCTGCTGAAATCTGATTGGTCCCCTGAAGTTCACCTTGGCCTGTCACTTACAGGTGAATGCAATTCCAAGTCAAAACACCAGTGGTGCTAATGAGCCAAATAAGAATTTCCAGCGTGAAATCTTGTGTAAGGATGTTGGATGAATACTTGACCCCTCTACAAATATTGTGTCCCCTTGATGGCCCCATGCTAGATCTGCCACTTTTCACTTTATTTAAATAGTGCAAGTGTGCAACAAAGGAGATCTTAAAGCATTATGCAAAAAGCAACAAGTCCAATCTAATACAACTGATAAAAATGATAAGACAATCTCAAGAAAGGATTTGGGTGATGGTGATTTTTGCATGTCACACGGTCTTATGAAAATACTTTTAAAGTACACCTTTGGAGAAACGTTGTGATTTCTTTAACTAAGCTGGACAAAATAGAAGAAGAAGAAGAAGAAGAAGAAACGATCTTTTATATATAGCTCCTCTCAAGATAAAAATCACGAGGCGCTTACAGATAATAGGTACGCTGCTTGCTACCACTAAAGACGGCAGGTGCAGGTAATCAAATCCAGTGATTACCTGATCATCAGCAAGTCTGAGCAGCTCTAGAGCAGCGGAAGTCTTGGCAGCTCGCTGGTCTGAATCATTTAGGCGTGTTAACACAATGCCGAGGTGAAACATTTCTGGAAACAAATCACTTCCCATCAGTTTAGGAGGGGTTATAAGGTCATTTTAAACATTTGGGATGTTTTCCAACAGAAGAATTTTTCTAAATGAATAGGAAATCAAAGAAGTTGGTCGTAGTGGGGCCTGTTCCAGAATGGATTTCTGTTGTCTGTAAATAAGTTTATTTCCCCCAAAAAATCATAGCAGTTCATGCAAAATCAATTCCAGCTATTCCAGCAGATGTATTGTATAATTATATCTAAAAATGTTAGCTAGTAGCTCCACTGCTATTTTACACTTACCTGTTTTATATCTGAACACAAAAAACACACAAGTAACCAAAAGCAGCAGGGAGATGGGTGTTGATCTTCTATTACTTTGCCTTGATGGTCTTTGTGTGTTTTTAATGCTTACTTCTCATTTATTGGTTGGTTCTTGGTCTTTGAAGCGATAACTGAATGTTTTGGTGGTCTGGTACCTGCTTTGGACAGAACATATGTTTAAGATTTTACCTTTTTAAATACAGCCAATATAGAAACATTCAAACGAACAATGGCCATTCCAATTTCAGTCTGTTTGGAGCATACCGGTAAGGAGTACTTGAAGATTAAAGGTCAAGTTCACTCATATTTTTAATACATTTGCAGTGGTCTCTAGCAGGAATGAATGCCTTGTAAGTCGTTCTCTCGGGGAAAAGATTTAGATGCTCCTGTTTGAGGACGTGGAAGTTGGCTGGAGGAGAAAGTGACAGAAGAGACAAGACAGGATTTGGAATCTTAATTCCTGATATTTGGATATATCGCTTCTGATTGGCTAACAGCAACAGGACTCTACCACTGACTCTGTTTTGCTTTGCAAACACAAGCCTGGAGGAGTTCTGCCATGTGGTGGAGTTACTAATGCTAACGGTTAGCTTCTACTAGCCGAGAAGTTCTCTGCTGTTTCCTGGACGCTAAACCAACAACAGCCTTCCCCGTCGGGAGCCAAGATGGGTGAGTCCATGAATGTTAAGTGACAATGTGACGTAGATCTGTCAGGACTTTCTGAACAGAGCGTTTTTCCGTCTATTTTCTATCAGAGGCTAATGCAGGAAATAGGTGTAGGAGACTTTTTTCACATTTAGCCTGCATGACAAACAAAGTGACCAATCATTTTCAAAAATAATGGGTAAAAAATGGTTTCTCAGTGAACCTGGCCTTTAAAAAACGTAAGTAATCCTACATTTATGGATGTGTAAGTGCACGTTAAACATTTTAGAGATTGTTGTTTTCGGACAGCACTTTTGAAGTGCTACCACTGCGATTAGCCGTTAGCATCGGTCTATCCTCTGACATGATAAAACCGTAAAAACAACACAAGCACAGCGGAGAATCTCATTTTAGAAACCACAGAGAGTGCACCTGGGTTTGTCTCCACATCTCAGCTGTCTGTCAACAGCTGGCTATAAGCTTATCACACACACTCAGCTGCACACAGGTGTTCAAGCAGGCCTCTGGCAGCAGCACAACCCTGTCAAACATGTCGGCTCTTTTATTATTATTATTATTATTATTGTATAAAAGACACCAACCGTTCTTCAACGTGTTCTTCAAATCTTTCCACGGAACTAAAGTTACTGTAACTCCTTTTGTCGTTGCAGAACTGATGTTTTTATAGAAAAGAACCGTCTCATTAGAATTTGTTTTGTCAGACCTAGAACCTTTTCAATCAAAACTCAAGTAGAGGAAATCACGTAGTAAATAACTCCTACATGTCAGCTTCAGGGCTATTCTTTCAAAACTACAACACGGTGACTTTTCACCCTGAAGCAGAGAAGTCTGTTATTAGTAACCATTCAACCCTCCGCTGCTCTGTCAGTTCCTGGCCTGCCATCACTTGTCGCTTGTCTTAATGAGTTATTGACATCTGGGGAAGGCTTCTCCTCTGAAGCGAATGAATGACGCTGCAGAAGCATCGGAGCCAAAGTTTGCTGCTGGTCTTGTTTTTAATCAAATAAACTTTCCTTGTGATCCATATTCTGTTGCATATTCCAGCTTTGATGTCTAAAACTCCTCACTCATCACTGCTATAAACCAGTCTCCTACATCCCTACATCATTCTCATCCATCTGTTCCTCCACCTTCAAGCCTGATTACTGACTGATGATCACCTGCAGGACTCTCAGTCAACAGGAAGCTCTCTATGCGCCTTAACTTAAGGCCTAGATTCCCAAATTCCGGATTCTAAGTTGTTTTGATTTCACCTCTGATTCAACTTCTGGTTCTTTAACACTAATTTTCTCTGGAAATTTACAAACACTGGAAAATCAGGAACAGTCAGTGCTGTTTTTTTTGGGAATCATACATCTTTGGATTCAGTTCTGTGGGCGCTGCACCCTTTTAATCTGATGCGCACACACACACACACACACACTGAAACAGCCCCAAAGGCCTCTACCAACGGTCCCCTGCAGCTGGATTGCCTCATTAACCCGATGTGTGAATGGATTTACTGCTGTGAGGCTTCACAGGATTTGCCAAAAACTGCATAAACACACATGCACACACACACGCGCGCGCGCACACACACACACAGTTATGATGGGATTATAATTGGAAAATTAGTTCACCTTCCAACAAACCAGAAACAGTTTATGTTTGAGGATGAAGATATTCCTGCAGAAGGATGTTGCTTTGGCATGTGTGTAGTACTGCTGTTTACTTTGTCACTTATCTATTTACTTTAACTCCTGACGGATTGTTTAAAGTAAACACACACACACACACACATGCTCATTCTTGTCTCTGCTGCTCAATTAGTGCAAACTGAACTGTGTGTGTTTGTTTGGTTTGGTTAAAGCCACTGA